>JACJUY010001184.1:0-58368 GCA_014220935.1 Platorchestia sp. MABIK | reverse complement strand
ACCCCCGTGTTGTCCATATCCTGCCGAATACGGTTGTACCTCAGGCACTCGCTTCGGGCTATCCTGTCACGAAAAAGATATCTCAAAGTCTGCCCGAAGCGTGTTGCAGCCTGGGGGAGAACACTACAGTAGACAATAACACTTTACTCTTGATACTTTAATGGTATGGCATTAGAGAAGTTACAAATGACTGGCTCAAATCATATCTAACAAATCGGAAGCAATACGTTGCAATTGACGATGCACAATTGGAAGTACTGACAATTGGCAATGGAATACTACGAGGCTCTATCCTTGGGCCTCTCCTATTTTTGATCTTTATCAACGTTGTAGTTAAATCAACATCATTTTCCAAGCTCTCCACATGTAATTTCCTATATAAAATGTACTAATGAGCGCGACAAAGACAATCATTAACTGCACAAACTGGCTATCATGATCATAAATATAGCCCGAAAAAACATGATCATAAATATAACCCGCAATAACATGATCATAAATACAACCCGAAAAGACTTGGGCTTCAATCCCTGCTGAGATCCGTAAAAAAGGTATTGGAAAACTCTTGAAATGAGTCTTAAATCTCTATTTCTATCGGAATATTAATCACAGATAGTCATTTAGTCAAATTTTTTCTCCCATTTGATTCATCGTGAAAGAGTTATTTACCATAATTAACGACATAGTCTGATTTTAAATCATTTCCAGAATAAATTGTGCCCATCCAGCCCACATTTAACTATTGTTGAAAAATTACGCATCGAATCTTGAGCGAACCAATTCATTGATCAGTCTAGTTCACAACTAGGTAAAGTGAATTATGTTATATATATAAAATAGCATTGATGATAGGATGCCCTAGACGTTGTTGAACTTGTACGGTCCCACAAGTAGCTATACTCAAATGTGTCCAAGAAACAATCTAATTATGTATCACTTGTGATGTATAAATTGCTGTTAAATGTACGATTTCATTGTTAAAGTATAAATAAATAACTATGAGTAGACATTTGCAACGATGAATTTAAGACGTTTTGAGAAACGGGACATGGGCTTACCATCATCATCATCATCATCATTAAAACAATATGCAATGCCTTGTTTTTGTGTCAAATATTTTACTTCACTATTCGTAGTTAATTTTTGTGCAAAACTACTTACGTATATAACTCCTATCGTGTTCATAAAATTATTGGCGTTTGAAAAAAGAAAAGTTAATGTTCGCATAAGTCGTGTAGCAGCAGACGTGTTGGAAAAATTTGTGTTGGAGCAAAAGAGTAAGATTGATTAAAAAAGTTCTTCAAAGCGCTAGTAATCCTCTTAGGGCTAGTAATCCTCTGTGTAGCACATTTTTTCGTCGAAATTATCAATAAAAAATTTGGCGAAATGAACAATAGTTCTGAAATTATCTTCGCATTAGCATGCGGCAAGAAAACGTGATAAGCCTTCTATATTTAGGTGAGATTTGCCTGCGAATGCCTTATGAAAATAATTTATAGGACACATTGGCTTTATTTGTGGTGTGTGGAGCATTTTCTCAAGAGGAGGTGGTACTGTTGATACTCGTGTCATTCAACATCATCTTATGCAAATCTCAACTAATACGGAAGAAAACGAGCCCCACTTGTCACCAGTTATTAATAACTATAGAGCGACAGATTAGTTTAATAAATGAAGCTAATTTCTATCCTTATACATATGTTAAGGTTCTCATCAATAATTATATAACCAGAGGAGCGATTGTATTTTATTAATTTATCCTCAGATATTATGCAGGGTCCTCGATTAACTGTAATCATCAATTGTGTTTACAGTTTAACGTCACTAAATTATTCGCTCTATGAAAATTTCACGTGAATTCATAAACGTTCGTCTCATTTTAGAAGCGCAAAACATGACACGGTAAGTCCTGGAAACGAAATGATGCTCGGTGCGTCGCAGCAAGGGGAGACCTGGACGTCTTCAGGAGCTTTAACAACTTGCATATAGTATCCCGACTTCTAGTCTTGGCTTGTTTCTATAGCAGCTGCTTGAGATAATCCACTCCTATACGTGACATGGGAGACAGGGGGAGCCAAGGCTATATGTGGAGAAAGAAGGTATCAATGACAACTGAATGCATATATATTATTCAGGATAGCAAACTAAGCCGTATTTATAGGTTTAGTTATTTCAGGTTGGTGCAAAATTAATGTTCGATTTAAAGATCTTTGGTAAAAATGAATAGGCTAATGACTTTGGAAATATTTATTCATAAACATACTCTCCATTGCCTTCAATGACCTTATTCCCCCTTTCAGCGAGTTTGTAAATGCCTGGTTTCTAAAGTTCCGTAAGCTTAGAATAAAAAGCAAATTCAACTATTTATTAATCTCTTCTCTTGTTGTCAACCTAAGTCCACTAAAATTGTCCTGTAGTTATCGGAAGAAATGGAAATCAAAAGCAGGCTGTATGGGCATCGTCTAACTGCCTTGCAATATTTCTTATGGTAACAGTTGGATTCTCGGACACAAGAACATTCAACTGATCGGAATAAAGTATTATTGGATGACCTCTCTTTGGCTCATCTTTTAAAGTGAAATCACCACTTCGAAAACGAGCAAACCATCTCCAGTAACTGCTTTCATTTACAACATCATCGCCATAAGTGTTCTGAATAGATTTTGCTGCCGCGCCCACGTTAACAACATTATGGATTTCGTAATTTAAAAGAATATCATCTAATTCAGCCACAGAAATATGTTACACTTTTAACAAACAGTAAAAAATTCACAAATCTAATTTTAAACATCTCTTCTAAAAATTGGACAATACTTCTGCAGTAATTCAAGTTAATTTTACGATTTTTTGTAAGATTTTCTGAGAAATAGTGTTTTGTGAAGTATGCCCTCATCTATGGGGTAATTCATAATCCTACAGCAAATACTTCGGTTTCCGATCCCAAGAATGAATAAATCGAACCATCCTGGATTGTCTACAATCCCCTGTTTAAATATTGAAGCGGAAAGCTCAGTAGCCTCCATTTCCTTTGATGCAAAAGAAACATTTGACTATGTAAATTATATCGAACGTTTGTCTAAACTACATTTTAAGGGCGTATATATATTTGCTTAGACTTCACTGCATCAGACGATGCTATGCAAATCGTTAATATAACTGTAACGAGAGATATATTTGACTCTTAATCCTATGATTCATCGTGAAGGTGTACAATAATAATATTCATCCTTCATGAACATAACAATAGTTTAACTTCACGATCATTTTGTTTGTAAGAAAAAGAATTATTTTTACGCGCTCTAAAGTAACAATGCTAGATGCTAATGAGAATGTGTTTCTATAGTTACCTAAATCAATAAAATTTATATACTAATTTATCCAAAGTAGAAACAAAACAAGTAAAAACAACAGTTCTTAATGTAAAATAACCTCTTTGTATACAAGAACGCACGCTTCTCCTCCTGCAAGAACCCTCGCAAGACGGTCATCTATTGATGCGGCCAATTGTGAGACGGCAGCTAATGTTCCTGCATCACCTTCAAATTTCATTTCAGCGTTTATCTTCGATTGTGTACGGCTTGCCGTCTCGATATATCTCAGATTGAAGATATTCCAAAGAGTCTCAACGCAGCTGAGGTCCGGCAAACTCGGTAGCCATAAATCGTTTGCCAACAATATTTTTGCCGGCTAAATATTCCTTCGTGAGTCTCAAAGCATGTCTAGGAGAATTACTTTGCAGAGAAATGGGCTTATGCTTGTAAATCCTGATTTGAAACCGGTATTTTGCGAAAAGATACTGGTTCAGAAAATCCGTATGAGACTGAGTTAGGCTTTAAATTTTCTAGGACGTGAAACTGTCCTACAATCCTGACTACGTCAATGGAACATCACATCTCAACCTTCTTGCTAGCGTATGAACTTAAAGGAGCATTGTGAACATCTTCAATCTAAAATTCATCCTCTTTATCAACTATCGGGATCGATCAAAGTAGCTCTTCACTCCTGCAGAAATGTGACCTTCGAAAAATCAACTCCCATGCATTTTTTGGCCTTCAAAATTCTAACAAATCAATATTTTTTTCGTTAGAGGAGGTTTAGCTTTTGATTTCTTCTCATTTTCGACCTTCCTGAGAATTCTGCAGCGTGTGTCACGTGACACTTCGGTCGCAAGTCCTAGCCTCTTAGAAGTTGGCCTTACGGCTGTGAAAACGCATTTTTTTCACAGCTATTGTAATTTTTTCATATCACGTTGGTTAAATACTGATTAAATACAGTAAGCTGTGAGATTTTCTACACAAATTTACACTTTCGAATACTTTCTTGACGGTTCTCACTTCCATTTTCAGGTCCATCGATGTCAGTGTTTCATTCAATATCAGCTAGCTTTGTCCATTTTTTGCCTTTCTTAGTCCCTAGAGATGTATCTCTCTACAGCAGCGAGTTGGTACCGAAAACTTGAGTTGAAATTAGTTTTTCAGCCGAAAATTATCGTTTGCTTAACATCAGCGGACACCAACGATAAGAAAACTGCAAAAAAGTAATAAGATGATGGTTTATAATAACTATTTCTCACTGCAATAAATAACATTAAAAAAAATAAAAATCTGATCATTATTTATCTATGAACACTCTGTCAAATTTAAGAAATTTTTAAAGAACACACTTGCATAATATCGTCTGACGCAGAATAGAATTGACATGCTTCAGCCTGCAAAATCACTTCGAAAGCTTTCATAGGGCTGGCACTAATCTGATGCGTGTGGGAAAGCAAAAACAGAAGCTCACTTCGAATCAACTTCCCAAAAGCTCTCATTCGAGAATACCTTGTAAAATGAGCACTGCGTGATGCGTGTCCTCCTGACTTGAGAATTTTAAAGGCGGAGGAGAACTTACTGACAAAAATATCAGGGCTCAGCGCCGAGTTGTCTCATTTGCGCGCATTTATAGAAATGTTGAGCAATAATTGTTAATTATTTATATATAAATGGTGCCTAAAAGCACAACTGTTTGGCAAATATTTTTGCAGCTGTCAAAACAATCCAGTGATATCGTGAAAATTTAAATTTTAATATTGTAGAAATTTAAAATTCTTTCGAAATTTATTTCTCAGGGAGAATATTATACGTACCAAAGATGAGTTGGGCGAGGGTTGGGAACAAGTTTTACTAAAAAGAACTTTTCTCGTGTTCACGAGTGGCTACCCGTTATTGTCAATGCACGAATAATCTTCCTTGTGTCCCTCTGGAATAGCGTGAATTAAGATTAAGGCCTGAATCACGACTAACTCCTTGGATTAATGAACAGAGTCGTTTTAGATTAGATTAGAAGTTAGTTTCAGCCTCCCTTACCACAACAAAGATGTTCAAAGAAAGGAAGGATAAAGGCACCATTTATTATGGAGTCAATGAAACGCGGAATCTAACCACAAGGTGTGTTCTCAAAGAAAATCCCCTGCGCATTGAAACAGTAAGTTTAGAAGGAAATTTATGATACACGGTAAAAGTTGAAAAAGAGAGAGTCAGAGCTGCTGAAAAATAATACAGCGCTGAACCGGAAAAATGATGGTCCGTATCAAAACAAAAAATCTATTGTAGGTCAAAAAGAAAGCCTACCTCTCAGCTCGGGACCATACAGCAAAGTCAATGATGGAAAGAACACAAGAGCAAGGCACCATTTAGTATGGAGTTAATGGAACGCAGAATCTATGCGCACAAGTCTACCTAACTCTCGTAGGGGATCAGGCATAAAAGGTGCGCTTGGAGGGTAGCCTATGCCTGTCACCCTTCAAAATCCGAAATAACTGATTAAGATGGTACCATCACAGCAAGAAATTATTCGTACAAGAGGTCAATGACCAGTGGCCGCATCAGTGACCTATAGAGTTTCTTAGCTTACGGAATAATGACAAAGTTTTTAACGAGCGGTAATTCCAGTCGAGAGACAGAGATATTAAAAGTTTATTTTTACTTCTAAAAACTCTAACCCACAGCTAGTATTTACACTTAGTGCATCATCTTTTTTAAAAAGTTTTACGACTGCCATTCGAATGAATTATGCGGTGAAAGGGAAAAACTTTCTAATAATATTGGATATAACCATTCATAAAGTAGGAATCTGCGAGGCTCATCTAAAAATTTTCTATGATGTTACTCCGCACATCACGACGTCATCGTCCAAAATAAAAACATTTGATGCTGATTGAAAGTAGAATTTTATAAATTGAATGATAAGATGATAAACTTTAGGATAGAGGAGCCCCAGAAATATTGTGATATCACTTTCAACTTAGTGATATATCCTATTTATAGTTATGTGCTACTGGTACATGGCTGAATTCAAGATGTATTATAAGCACAATGAGTTTTATCGATTTCAAAAAAGGTAATTTTGCTTCTTCTACCTTCAAAATATAATAGCGAATATAACTACACTGCACAGATCTCGAGGTATTATTGAATTAAGCGATTAAGTATTCATTGCCGAGACAATAACAGCTGGTTGCGAACGCTTCTTCTTGAAACCGATGGGCATCAACCTCGCATGCGTTGTATGCATGGAACGTAAATACCAAATTAAACTATTATGCCCACTCATAATTTCTGAAATTTATAAAACTTTGTGCTTTGAACGATGAAGAGCTTCTAACGTACTAACTTTTCGAGACCGGCACTTCAAAACATGTGAATGCAAGGCCTTAACCAACCTACCATGGATGTAATTGCCAAACTGTGAATAAGATAGTAGTTAACTACTTTCCTATTCATGAATATTAAACGAAAAATATATTTTTTAGTTTGTTTAGTTTGTACGTTGATTTGGTTTTTCATTATTTATTTTCATTGTCATTTCAAATTTCATTTCATCGTAACAGATGCGTCATTTCAAAATGAGGTTAAAACCGTGCTCTCAATAAATACTTAATTTTCAATTCGTCTGTTTTGTAGCATTATTATAGGTGCAACAGAATGAAAAATATAAAAAACAAATGCTTTCATAGATGCAAAGTTGAAATGGCGACTGTTGAAGTTAAGAAACTGATGTGTTCGAAGTTTCAAACGCGTAAATATAATCTTGCAAAAATGTTACCCTCAGTCTCACTACCAACATGAAGCCAGTTATCTTGCGGCAAATATTTCTTGTGCACCTAGGACAAAATGTGACTGTAAAAACGAAATCTTGGATGAGTTTTAATGTGATTCATGAGCTAATTTTTGAATGTAAATTTTATGTATCGTGGTCGCGTAAAAAGACTCCCTATAAACCCAAGGTCGATCGAGGTTTACGAGTTTCCGCTGCCGGTATTCGTGTCCAGCTTTACAAGAGGCCATGACAAGAGGTAAGCGTGCCAGTAAGGCATTGACGATCACTAGGCGTTTTCACACTTCATTAACCAAAATGTGTTTTTATGTAGCAGCCCTATGATTTTATTTCTCGCAATGATAAAATTTGGTAAATGTGTAGCGTTTAGTAGTAATCGGTATTCCAGTTTTTGGTGCCTTAACATAGTTAATTAGATCTGAATAAACAATTTTTCTTCTATGCACTTTCCGTCGCAAATGAGTATTTAACGAGTTATAGCGGTAGGTTTAGTTTTGTATTTGATGACGAATGCACTCGATAAAACAGCTACTCATCTATTTTGGAATTTTTGTTGCTGGAATCTCGATAATAACATCAAAATAAACTACTTTTCGTCTATACACTTTTTGCGGCAAATGAGTATTTTACGAGTTAGAGCGGTTGGTTTTATTTTTTACGCGATTGAGCTGTTAAAGTACGTTTAAGTACTTTGTAATTTATTATTTGTCGGCCCCGCGGATCCTGAACTCACTTGTATGATCTTTTAGTTAATAACACAATACAAATTATCACCAAAAAACAACGAGTTATAGCAGTATGTTAACTTTGGTCTTAGATGGCGGGAACGCACTCGATCATTCGAGCGCGTTGGGAGGGAGCGTCCATTGCAGTATTGCCATACGACGCACTCAATGAATTTCTTTACGCTTCAAAAACTAGAGTTGAGGTCAGTAATTTACCGCTATAACTCGTTAAATACTCATTTGCGACGAAAAGTGCATGGTTGAAAAATTGCTTATTTACATCTAATTAACTATTTACGCACCCAAATTTGTAAATTCGATTATTACCAAATGCTACACATTCACAGAAAATTTTTTCATGTTTCTTCATAACTAAATAGCAGTGACAAAAGATCTTAAAAATTAATTCTACTGTGAACTGGAATGCAAAACCTAGAGAACGCTGAAATATCATAAATAATTGATCTTCCATTTGCAAAAAAATCCAGTCAACAGTTACACTATTTCGCGTGTCACCGTTGCTAAAAATGCGGCCACTTACAAGTAATAATACTTAGAGTAAAAGTATTGAAATAATATTTGTAAAAGAAACAAAAACAATAGCGTATCCTTCACCAATCACTGATACGCGAAGTTTGTAACTAAACTTGAACATTCTACACAGCTCTTCTATGAGCACTCAACTAGAATTTTTTATGGTAATATTGATGATAGAAGTAACGATGGTAACAGCTACTGTAATGGTAGTAGTAGTTACTGTAGCAACGGTAAAAGTGAAGGTAAGTAGCGATGGTTGTAACGATGATGGCAGGAATATCGCATCATCTTCACGATGATTTAAATCCACATGATCGTAATCATGCACATTTGGATGATGCTAAATGAATTTCATATCGGCGTTTAATTTCACATTATTTTGTGAACTAAAAAGTGATGAACTAAAATGTGATATTAGAAAAGTGGGGAAATTTTTAAAAACTAGTGTGACGATCCCAAATGGAAACCATTTTACCACTGAAATTGGTGTACAAAGAAGTGTATACTGTGTTGAAATATTGCTATTTTTGTGTAATTACCGAGTTCTGGCACAGCCTCGAAAGAGTAAATTTCAAAAACTGCAGTACGAAAATTTTACCTTCGTCTCCCATTGCAATGAGACACATTCACTGGAGAGTCAAATAACGCAATCGTCCAACGCGGATCGCCGTCAACAGTAGGTGTTATGGTAAGTATTGCAATGAATATCATGTTTAGTCGTAAGATTTACTCTTTCTAAAATAGCAAGCCTTCAGGAGAAAGAGTTGAATCTCAGTTCTGGGTGCAGAGTTTTGACGCTCCTGCTCGTGCGCCGTCTGCCAATTGTCTCAGTTGGAGTGGTCACATCTATTGGGTGATGAACGCTATTTGAGAGTAAGATTGCTCCACGACAGATTCATTAGATACGTGGTAGATTCCAAAAATTCAGCGTACAATCAGTAGCTTTAATCGAAATTATGAACCATTCCCACGTTATGACCGTGACTTTAATGCAATCTTAATACGAAATTTATTTAGCTCATTTTTGCAGTATTTCACGCAGCTTGCGTCGGGGATGCCTGCATGCTCATACGGAGCTCCTCGCACTTGAGTTCTACCGCAAACCTTTTGCTGAAATTTAATCCTGCTTAAAGTTTGGCTTCCCTCAAATGGTGAACCTGATTCTAAACCTTGAATTTTACAAACTATGATTTAAGACGAATATGACAACAGTGAGGCTTTGATTATTTTTAGTAGTCCTTTAGTGTGCTTTCCATACTGTCGGTCCTTGAGTTATCAGAAACTTGGTGTACTGACAAATTAGATAATGACTGACTGCAGAAACTCAGGTGTCCTGACAAATTAGATAATGACTGACGACAGAAACTTGGGTATACTGACAAATTAGATAATGACTGACGGCAGAAACTCAGGTTTACTGACAAATTAGATAATGACTGACGACAGAAACTCAGGTATACTGACAAATTAGATAATGACTGACGACAGAAACTTGGGTATACTGACTAATTAGATGATGACTGACGACAGAAACTCGAGTATACTGACAAATTAGAAGACTATTAAAGACAGAAACTTATTTAAAATAGATAATTTAAATAAACCGATAACAGCTCTTGACAGAGCGCTTTGCTTTCTTCACACCACCAGCAATAAGAGATGGAAAACACCGATGCGATCCGAGATTAATTAAGTGTTATGAACTGCTCTTCTTTTCATCTCTGTCGCCCGCAGTAGGTCACCGCTCAGCTCCACTCGTTTTCTGTTTCTTGGGAATTTTCTGCCAACTTCAGTCGTGTACTGTTTATTTCGTTGAGGGACTCTATGCTATGTTTAGAGTTGTCTCGGTGCGGAATATGTAAATAAGTACTATCGTATTTTAGTCATGTTGGCGTAGCCATGGTATTTTATCCATGATCGTAGTGTAGACATTTAGAAGTTCATATTAAATGAACTGTGAAAACATATACTACAGGTTCACGTTAATTTTATTTTACTTGGCGGACACGAACATTGCAAGAGAACTGATCTCGTACGAAAGATCGTAAGCGAGCATACTATTTTGGTTCAATCGCTGCGTAGTTCACAGTCAGCTCAAAAAAGACTGATTGCTCGTCCAGACTCCTTGCTTCTGTCTCCTCGAATCTGTAAGCAGTGTGTTCGAGAAGTGCCCTCTCGCTTTCGTCTTGCGTCAGTAACATTAGACAGACTGGATGGGCGGGAAGGTCCATGAGCATCCTTGTTGCCTCTCAGCAGAGAGGGAGGTGTCCTTAAATTTAGGTAAAGCTGAGTCAATTACGAGAATGCTGCCGCAGGAGGGGACATGGAATTACTGAAATCACTTTGCGGTGGGAAGTACAAATATAGAATATGAGTTCATTCGTAGACATGACAATAATTAACAAAATACGCACCCCCAGCCTGTGATATTACCGAATTTGGCGAGGAAAGGAAATTCCACGAGGACGTCTGGGAGAGAGAGCCCGTTAAAATGGAAGTGGCAACAACCAGAGAGAGTAATACCGCAAAAGAAGATAATATACGTAAAAATTGAGATCCTAAAGGAAAGAAAGTAATATCGTCAAAGACAGAATATCAAAAATACGGTTAACAATTTAATAAAGCTCACCTAAGGAGTTTCTTCTCAGTGAAATCTCTCCTCTTTTAGCAGTACAAAATGGTAGGGAATGCTCAGGTAGAGTGATAGAATTCACAACAAGGTGCGAATTTGAAAATCTTGGTATTAAATTGAATGTAATTAATTCTACCTAATAAATTTACACTGCGGCTTCTCTAGGTGGGCCCCAAATAAACGGCCTCTCTAGGAGGACACTTAGAAAATGTTAAGTTTAAGTAGTTAGTCTCAGAGGAATAATAAAATTATTAATTCATTCCCAAAGGAGAATAAGTGCAACGGAAAAGAGCAAGACGAGCCTCAAAGCGAAGCAGGAAAGCATGAGATAGGAACGGAGAAAATAGCATTCATGCGTATCTCCTCAGGCATGCGTATCTCCGTATCCCCTCAGGCCCTGATAGCTGCTTCAGAACGCTCTCCACGGCAATGCTGCACGACTTTCAACATTTACAGCAGAAAGCACTACTTCCAAAAGTACTGTAATCGATGGGTAGCTTTCAGAGAAAAACAAAACCTGAAAAAATGATCATCGATCTTACCTCCGTCCGTGCTTGAAACCTTGAGAATGTTGAATACAAGGTCAGAACATGTGTTATGGATGCACGTACGCGGTATTTATTATTGTACGAGGATAAGCAACGTGAGGTTTATGTCTACATCAGAACAATTAAGCTGACTCTACCGGAAATGATGTCTTGCCCGGATTCTCTGCCACTACCTCCGCCATTAATCACCGGAGATGAGTAGAACTAATCACGAAGAAGGCTCGTGGCTTAAAGCCGTGCTGGCATTCGAACCGAAATGATTAAGAGTCATTAACTCTAGCGCGAGTTGTCGAGACAACAAAATGGTCTGCCGGATCCCTCATCCCTTTCTCGCTCAGCACTTATTTACAGAGCAGTGTGAAATATTTATATTTGATATAGCAACTCTATGCAACGTAGTCGCAGTGCGTACCAATACTTCGCGTGACTGTGATGTCAGAGATATGTTCTTTAAATTATAGCAGACTGTAACGTTGTTCGTGGGTGCAGTGAGTGCGAGATACTTCGTTGATGTGGGAGTGGAGCTGCAATAGCACGCAGTTTTGTATCCATACTTGCAGGTCAGTCTCGTTCAGTGGAGGCGAGCACACTGAACTTAGGCGTCTGTGTGACGATTTGCCTCCACTGCAACGCACCGTGAAAGAGAGCACGGTTACTTCTGGCCAGGGGGCAGGTTTTAAACAAGGTGCGTCGTCGTATTAATGCAGCCTGCAGAGAAGGTAATTCTGTCAACTTGCTTGCGCAACGTCTTGTTTTTTTTTGAGAAAATCTTCTAGTTTTAAAGTTTTTTCTAAATGAAATTATTAAAAAGCTCAAATTATGGCCAAAAATTGCTCAAACTTTAGGAGAATGGTCACGGAGTTTAACCAAATCAACAGACGAACTTAAGCAAGCCAGTTGTACCGCTTCAACGGCGTATATTGCATGAAAATCTGGTCACTTGCCTGGCAGCAAGGTTCTTTTATCTCGTAAGTTTCATAAACTTGCGCTGAAAAGTTGAGGGGGGCCTGGCCTTCATAAAATTCACCAGCTGTTCACCAACTTACTCGGCAGCAACATGGCGATGCTCTTGATGGTCCAGTTCACCCCCACGTTCGCCATGTCGGTAGCGGTCGATAACGTCCTTACTTTTGTGAACGTTAGGGTGCGTATTAATGCATACACAACGAGAGATGGTGTGTGAAAATAACAGATTTTCAGAGTTTTGTAATGCTTGATTGATAAAATTTCTTTTAACAAATTTTTAACTTGAACTATCTGAACTTAAAAATAACAGATGGTACGAAGCTCCTCACTAATCACAAATCTCTCAGCTTGTTTTTGCTCTAATAGTCTCTTGAATGTGGTTTGCGCAACACTGTCACATTGCTCGCGCTACAAAACGATACTTTTTTTCGGTATAAAACGCCGGTAATTTGTTGCTCTGCGCATATCTTCTGATGGAAACGTAAGAGTGTTTTTTACTTTTTAAAAGTGCGTCCATGCGATGTAATGCTCGCATGTATGTACCATAGTAAACTTGTGTACTCACTACCATATAGCGGCGAGAGGATTCTGAGTTATACAAACTCTAAACGTAGCTTTTAACTAAATTAAAGGCTAGCCCATATCAGTTATGAAGGGATCCATTCTCCATGATAGTTTTTTGCACTTGAATAGATTTGGTAAACTCAAGTTTGCAAACTTTTTGTTTTACTAATGAAGTGTATGAGTTTTTTTCGTATCGTCTCTGTTTTAGGATGGGATTTGCATTACACTTTGAGTCAGAAAGATCCTGATTCTACCTCAGTATTACACGCAAGTTACTTTCATCAGAGTGCGTGTAGCTTTTCTCGTAAGCATAGAAAACCGAAAAGGCGAGCGGAAGATGTTAGACGGGCAAATCTTAACCTCTTTGAGCGTGCATTTTACTCACTCACTCCCTTTTCATAGGTTAAGAAGTTGAAACCCATTTCTACGACACGATAGTTATATTGCATAGCGACCGTTAAAAATTGCTCTTCTCCATTACCTGAGGTTTTGATTTCTTTTGGGCGGCGGGCGACATGAAAGGAAACGGTTCACTCCGATATCGTTCACTGGCGGTTGTCCGGTATCGGGCATTTCACGCTGCAAATTCTGCCGCTCGTGCAGGAGCGCCTGTGTTCTAATTTTGCAACTTAGTGCCTCAGTGAAGGAAATTGCACTGAACTCTGGCGCTGGCGCTGACTTGCAGGGTAGGGCTTATGGTTTATTCTTTTTGCTGGCCTAAATTGTCTAATGGGACATTTTTCAAATTATGTTTGTCCTCCTCAGCATGTAGGGTCGGTATATCTGTCTGCTTCGAGGCACTCAGCATCTGTAAAATTTGTGGGGTTGCTACTTGTGGTTTGTGTGGGTTCTGGTTCTAGAACTCAGTATCTTTCAAATTTCTTGGGTTGCCATATTTGACTATCTCAAGGGGCTCAGCATCTGTCAAACTTGTAGGGTTGCGAAAAGTCAAGTTTTTAATGGAAAAATTTCACTTTGAAAATAATAAGTTGAAGTTGGGCAGAAAATACAATGTGGCCAGCCTGCTATGAAAGAGTCGTGTTAGGTTTGAGCTCCAAGTTCAACATTACACGTGATGTGCTCTAATGCTCGACGTATGTTGATCCAAATATCTAATTTTATTTATTATGCGGGTATTTTGCCTATTAAGGGAGGTGAAGTCATTAGTAAATAAAAAATCCTTATTTATTTCTCAAATTCTCAGTGCAAAGCATATTTTTGACTTTACAAGTTTACGGAATGAATGAATTAGTATAACTTCCAAATAATGTGAAAAATATAAATGATAAATGCTATATTCTGGCTGAATTTTTCTTTCATTATACTCATTTTACAATACATACATGGGCAGTGATGCAATCTCATTCTAAACTTGTAAATTAAATTTGGTGCTCTAGAACCGTAGATTAATTCGACACTCTGAATGAATACGCGACGACATGGCCGATTTTATGGCTAATTTGTATTCTTCTTTGTTTTAGAACTGATAATGGAATTAAAAAATTCGAATTCGATTGCACGTTAGATATGTTACTTTTTATTCTCCTCTGCATTCCAAGACCATACTCTTTTGAAAATGTATCTCTCCTCTCCCAATTGAACTGTTTCTTGAAAAGTATTGGCTTTATACTGACGCGCATGCATCAAGCGCTCTGATTTTGACCTCCCCTCAGGGGGTATTGTAACTATTGTATCTATGGAAATTAGCACTCCCATTAGGAAATGAGAGGTTCCAAGTTGAGAGCTTAGCAGGCATTTTTTTTGTTGAAATAAAATATTTTAATTTTTAATTTTTTGCTTTAATAAGGACCATCAATTTTCTGTTTGTCGCTGTCCTCTTTTCAGTCCCTCTGATTTTATTCATCAACTTTTAACTTTTTTCCTAACCTTCATTCTCTAATTATCTATGCGTAAGGGATCCTTGTGCATAAATTCCGCGTTCCCTAAACTCCATATTAAATGGCGCCTTCATCCTTCCTCTTTTTAAACATTTTTTGTGGCTAAGGAGGCTAATTTTCAATCAATAAAGTCATCTGATTTTGACCTGATCACATGGATAGAGAATGTATGAAAACCTCGAATGCAGAGTTCTCGAATGACTTGAGTACACTGAGCGAGGAACCCACACTCCTGCGCGAGGTGAATGCCATTGCAATCAATACAGGCGCATTTAGTCGCGCTTTGCTCTGTCAGTAGGAAATTTTCACTCCCTCCCAAGCTTTATTACCCACTTTACACGTTGACCGCCAAGTGAACTACCGGTGGTACACGGGGGAAATTTCATTATGCTGCTGACCGACCCGTAGTCAGAAACTCAATTTTCATGAATACATAATGAAAGTTAAATGAAGGCATGATCCAATCAATGTTTCCTATTTTCAAAATTGCTCGCTACAGTTTACTTTAAATTTGAGTTTAATGTTGAACTACGGCGGTTAACGTGTTAATAAATTCTTAGACTTGCTTCCGGGACATATTTCTGGTAATGGTGCAATGATTTCAGTGAGCTATCGGTAAATTGAGGGCTTGGTTCTATTTCTCCAACGACTGGATTATACAGCTGCGAGAACCGCCTGGAAGATGCTGTTTGCTTGCACAATGTCAAGTCAATGTCAATGTCAATGCTTTAGCCCTGCTCGCTTGCACAATGTCAAGGCTAAAATGGTGGAGAATTGCTGACCACCCTCTCATCTTGCATGTAGCACACTCCCCTTAGATGACTACGTTTCGTACTAGGGGAGAAACCAGATCATCTTCTCTTCATAACAGTTCTTTAACTACACTCAACTCTCTTTATCTCTAGACGAGAGTACTTCATTTTCTGACACTCACTGAGCATTTGTAGAGGAACCAGTGACGGGCAGAACACGCCATGCAAGAAGTATCACGCAAGGGAGTCTGGCCGCACCACAGACGCCGCACACACCAGCGGTGACTCGCGGCGAGCTTCGTCAGCAGCAGCAGCCGTCGTGGTAGCGGCTAATTGAGCCTCACAACGCCGAGGCCGCTGCTGCTGCAGTGCTGCAGTAATGAGGGAATAGGCAGGGGACAACGAGCGAGATATGAATTGGACCCCAGCCAGGCCGACGTACTCGCCTCAGGGGCTGGGTCTGGTTGGCCTTCTTCCGGCCAAAATGACCGAATTCGGACTTTTTTTACAATTTTATCATGCAAAGCAATCAGTGCGCAGCCGCATTACGTTGCCACGTGCTGAATTTTATAATCAAATTTCAATAAACGTTAATAGATGAATACATCAGCTGATTGTTGCTCTCCACAAGCTTTTTTATCTGAAGAGATTTCCCCTCGTCCTATAACTGTGCTTTTAAAGAAACGCTTTTGATTTTTGCATCATTTTTGGACTTGCATCACAGTAACATTTTGCATTCTCCCATTTATGAAACACAAGCTAGAAGCCGAATATTTTGATGCGTGGAGCACAACGGAGACTGAAGCACGGGCTCGTGCCATGTGAGGCCTCTATAGTCCTGCAAAGCGAGGTCGGCCCATCAGTGTCTCGGCGACTGTCATCGTAAGGGGTGGTGTCGCTGCACGTGAGCCCGTGTAGCCCCTTGCAGTCCGCTTTCTTGGGCCAGAAAACGCCATCCAATTTCTGAGCTACTGACCCACAAGCGGATACTAACCACTGATGTCCATCAGTGCGTTGCTCTGTTAGGACTCGCGGGCGCAATTTGATGCACAGCTGTTTGTGCACCTTCATCACAATGATTGAAAGCATTAACTTCTTCTAGTTCACCAATTTCGAAACTAGAGTCTCTTAGCTATGGAAAAAGTGAGTACCATTTTATACACTTGATACATAAGTTTTCGTGTGATGAAATATGAGTTTAATTCAATGCAAAGAATTCAGATTGATGCATGAACCTACGTAATATCGAATATGAGTTTACTTAAACTTAGAACGTTAGACTGACTTTTTTTAACCAAGGAATTATAACTAATGTTGCGATTGGTTGGAGGTCATCCTTTTTCTGAAAGGGATTTGGATGCGGTGAATGTAAACAAAGTAGTTCCAATGACATACACAATTTCAAAGGACTCCTTTGCACGAAAAAAGGTGCCTCAGGTAAACGCTTTTCTGTCAAGTCACTAGATTTGAAATAGCAAGTTGAGTGGGCGTGAATAATACTAGTTTTGTCTTCACAGCTAGTGTATTTTGTAGCGTTTTCGGCTTAGCTTAGTTCCTGGCTGCAACAAGCTTGCGATCGAAAATTTAGTTTTATCGTCAATTTTGGTGCCCTGCCAACAGCTGCTTGCTGATACGCAAAAAAATGACTCTCTCTCTCAGCAATTCCTCACACAATCTTCAGTTTCTGGAAGAGCGCTGTATAGCCCTACCATCACTGACGCGGTGCCGTAACTTCCATCAGTAGAGTGGGGGATGTGTGGCGTGTGTGCAAGGGCTGCGCGAATGTACTAAGAGATGGGGAAATAAGGAATGACGAGACCACTACAAGCTTTCCCTTACATGGGGTCATTTTCATGACTTGGCTACTTGGAGAAAGGTGAAAATACAACCAGAAGAAAAGGATAATGTACTAACAAACCAAACCTGAGTATATTCCTGCAACAAGTGTTGCAAGTTTGGCCAGCTTAGAATTCCCTCGAGGACGGCTAAGCCCCGCATCTAAGCTGATGGACATCTATTGAACTCACCTGGAATGGGAAATGGGCCGGAGTCATCCTGTGTGGTGCGTGCAGGCATGCGGTGGCGAGAGGCAGTCCACCCTCCGTTATGCAATGTTTTCGTGCGATCCTCGTCTCATTCTGAAAAATATTGGTTTCTTGTAAACTCCAGTTTTTCGTACTTTGGATTAATTATCGTATTGGTCAAACAAATGAGGCTAATTTTTATCGGAAAAGTTAAGGTTTGTATAAGATGATGTATTAGTTGAGTTTCAATTTTGCTCGACAAATAAAGAGAAGTTCCCTCTCCACAGAGTGGTCTCGTTAGGCTCTATAATTCATTTCCTCCTGTTTTATGTTTACTGTTTCTTAACTTGTTCTTGCAGGTGGTAATAGTACCCAGTTTGACTGTTCAGACTGAGTACTTAGAGGCATTAACTTTCCGAGTAATTACGGTAGCGCACTTTTTTCCGCACTTTCCGCAATTACGGTAGCGCACTTTTTAGTGTAAAACTGCACTACCATGGTTTTTTGAAAATTTCTTTCTATCCCCTTTACAAAGTCCGTCTCTGTAAGCCCTCAATGCCTTCATGTACGTGAGCAGGACAGGGTACTCAGCGCTATGTGGGTGTAGGTAGGATTCTAGAGCCAGTCTCGATCTCTCAAGCTATTATGAGCCTCGTTAGTGCAATTTCCTAGGTAGCGAGGCGCTCTCCACGGGTTTTTTGTATTACCAGCAAGTGCTCGAACTTTTTCTATTACGGCTATTTGTGGTTGGTTGCATTTCCAAAAATGGTTTCCATTGCCTCTAATTTCTCTTCTTTTACATGGCTTCTGCTTTTATCTTCTTCATGGCCCTTGAAATTTATGGCTTTTTGCTAGGATGAAATACTGTTTGTTTTACTGTTTTCTTTCTATTCTTCTTTAGTTGCGAGGCGATCGCTTTCGTTTCAGAGCAAAGATGAACACTCGTATATCATTTTTACGCACGGAAAGTTGAGTCGCTGGGCACTATGAAGTGTGGAGCTGGAGCATAAACCGCTCTGCAGTCGTCCCCATTAAAACGAACAAATTCAACGCATCTCATTCTTCACTCTTAATAAATTCAAAAATCTTGCATCGCAATGCTATCGTTCAATAAGATTTGACTATTTTTACACATGTATTTTCTCTAAATTTCGCTATGTATAGGATTTGTTGAGCTTTTTGGAACAGAGCTATTTTATGCTCTAACATATAGAAGGACTAAGGGAGGGATTTAATCAGCGCGACCATGCTAATTAGGGCACTCAATAGGCAGAATGGGTTCCCCCTCGCTTGGTGAACGCTAATGAGTTTTCCTAAATTTTATGAAATTTTGGTGTTCAGTTGAGTGAGCACGCCCACGCTATTATGCAAAGGCTGTACGTTTATACAAAATATCGTGAACGCAACGCCCCTTTATATCGCCCCCTTCTATCGCAGCAATTATGCCATGTTTTAGTCTTCGCTGCATAGTTCATTTCAGAATATATGTGGGGCTATTTAATGAGAATAAATTCAAGTGTACAGTAAATTTGTGTCGCTCGAAACGCTCACTATAGGTCTGTAGAATTTTGCTACTGCATTCGCAACTAGAACTTAACAAAGATAAATAACTAAATCCTTTCGGAAGGCTTCTGAATAACTGACGAATTACACTTCAGCAAAGTCAAAGTTATTCTCCAGATCGAATTATGGAGCAAAAGAAACGGAGCTTCATCAACCCAGTTTTGCGAGCTATAGAGGCAACTGGGAGTGTAATCCCCTGAGCGGAACAGCGGCGCGAACGAACCATTTCTCCCACTTAGTTGAGCAGTTGAAAAATAGGCAATTCGTCTGTTGAATGTCTCATCAAATGAATTTCTCACCAGTCTTCTAAGATTTCTTATCAGTATTTCTTACGATGTAGTAGATTTAATCTACATCGGTTGTGAGTTAAGAAATTCTTTCAGTGTGCTCGTACAAGAGTCCATGTAAGTACGATAAAAATCAAAACATAACCGCAGAGACACTGTGCTCTAAATGTGAGTTCCGGTCTTTCTCAGAACTTTGTTCCAACATGTTCATAGAAGTAATGAACGCTGATGTTTTTGCGCAAAGGGAGGCATTACTCACCACTACTGAGGCTAGATTTCTTCTGACCAGGATTTTCAAGGCTTCAACGACCAGGAAATGAAAATACTGGAACTTAGCTTCGTACCTTAAACAAGTGAGTTTTTTTCGAGGCCTGTATTCTCACAATGCCCCCTCAGGGGGGATACAACTATTGTATCTATGAGAATTAGCACTCCCGGGAGGAAATGGGAGGCCCGAGCAGCAGGTTGAGTAACCCTTACTTTTGTTGAAATAGAATAACTCTTTTTCGTTTGGTACGGACTATCTTTTTTTATTCACTGCAGTCTTGTTTTTCAGCACATACCATTTTCTTCTTCAATTTTTATTTTGTTTCAAAATTTTCCTCTCAAAGTTTCTCTGCACAGGGAATCTCGGGTGTAAAAACACTTTGTGCATAGATTCTCTTAACTCCAGACTAAATAATGCCTTCATTCTTTCTCTCTTTGGAACACCTTTGATGTGATTAGCGAGGCATAAATTAGCTTATCTTATCTAATCTTACAATCCTTCGGAATAAATTGTTGCGTGAGTCCCATAAGTATGTTAGCGTACACTTGTGTTTGTCTCCTCCCATGTATGATTATGTCCGGTGTTGTGCTAAGGGTGCCTTCAGAATACATGAGTCTTGAAGTTCTAGTGTTTATCTTCTGTATTATTAAAACGCAAACCAAACACTGTATAACGAATAACTTTATTCTCCATCCTCATGCAACTGATTTGATCTTCACCACTTTCAACATCGTGCAAACTGATATCTTAACGGTGATTATCTCTCAAGCAATCAATATCGCTATCTGGAGTCCTCATAGAAATAGAATACATGTCACCCAAAGCTAGCAACGCTGCGTGGGCTCACTGGCATGAGGATCAAAACTGCGAACAAACTAGTTTGTAATCGCAACTCTAAATTTTCTTACCGAGGACTGTACACTGGGTTTAGATTTTTGAGTAATTTGCGTCATTGTATAGCGGTGCTGTCGGTAGCGTATGTTTTATTATAATTTGCCCGCGCTATGTTATGTACATTTTTTCTGACTGGAATCCTCGCGATTGAACATTTCTACTTAAAATTTGAGAATTGAGCATATATCAACACTGTAGGATCTGTGGTTATATTTTATATTGAAAACAAGAAAAAAAAATTTGAAGCTTTTTGCCTGAAAAATTACACGAATCGACCGGGGAACTTTCTCATGCGGTTTTACCTTTACAACTGCGTATATTGTGAAAAATCTGGTTCATGATATACGTTTCATCTATTACAATGAAAATGAACATATTAGGCTATCAATGAATTGAAGAGCCGTTGTCTGATATATTTATGGTAGTGGTGAGCAACAGTCAGATTTGCTAGTCTTCAGAAGTCAACTTCGACAGTTAAAACAGATTTCAGTATCACGGCTACAGAGCTAACATTTGTTTCTCGCTACAGAAATTGTGCGTAATTCTTAAATACCAAATTCATCTCTTACGATTAAAGAATGGAAAACAATTCTAAAGAGCATACCTTGATTTTCCTTCAGCTAGGGAGGCTGACTCTCATGCTTTGACTCGTCATTTACATTTTTCATTAAGGAAACTGTGTACTCTGAGCGATTTTAAAAATTGTAAGTTAAATATGAACACTATAATCCGTAGATTTTCATGAATTTGAAATTTGAGTTGATATTTTAACTGGTTGTAAAATTCACAATGCCTGCAAAAGCCGCCATTGCAGTAAACTCACAGATGAAATAGACAACTTGAGTTTTTTTTTGCAGTGACGATTTGATCCGTCATTCGTTACTGTATGCGCTTCAAGCTACAATCTTGACGCGATATTTGACTTTCTTTTGCTTGACTTTCCCACACGAAAAGCGAGTTTGAGATGTTACTTGTAGCTCCATACTTTCGTCATAACTTACAGTGGAGAATTTCATTTAATTTTAATTTTATCATTTAACATCCGTAAACGCTTAAGCTTCTCAAGTCAGTTTGAAGCAATTTTGATTTTCGTCGTTTGACTTTCCCTTGAATTTTCATCTTCATCTTTTGAGATTACAGACCGGAAAACAAATCTGCAAACATCCCACATTTTACCTCAGCTAGAGAGGCACTGACTCTTGAGCTTTGATCCGTCACGCGTTGCTCTCACCCTTATTTATAAAAAAATCAAATTAAATATAACGTAAATGGGAGAGGAACTCGGATCTTCTTAATAGTTTTCACAAATTACAATTTCACTATTTCTTGTTGTGAGGAAGAATATACTGAAAATAGAATCAGCAGCCGAATGCAACACGAGCGGTGAAAACTAACCTTATTTCCTTTGATGGCGAAACAAAGTCCATAAATGGGATGCGCAATGCTTCTGCCGCATTTACTCATGAGAAGGGAACATTTCAAGGCAAGCGGGCGACCGAATGGATTATATCTAAGCCAAAGAGTCAGAACTAATGTGCTCTCAAGGTTTTCAAAACCGGCCAATATCTCCGCGTCGCGCTCCCGTGCATTCGCTGCAAGTTGTATTATTGAAGCGAGTCTCCTTGGTTGTAAATATGGTACAGATGGATAGGGGGCTCATTAATTTTGTATTGCTGCTTCCAAGTGGGATCAGGATGAGCTCACTAACTCAGTGCAAAGAATTAATTCAACCGCAGTTAACGTTTTCGTCAATATAGAGTATGTCCTAACTTTTAGCTCCCCTCAAGGGGGCAGCTATTGTGTATATGGGAACTAGTGCTCCCAGGGAGAAAATGTAAGATCCCAGCTGGGAGTTAGATCGGCCTTCTTTCTGGTGAAATAAAATAGTTTCTTGTGTTGTTGATGACCATCTTTTTTTCGGTTCACTGTTTTTCTGTTTTTCCTGTCTTCTGCATCTTTAATTTTGTTTTATAACCTTCCTTCTCAACTTACTGTTTTTGAATGCAGGGGATCTTGTGTAGGAACTCCCCTCGTACATAGATTCCGCGTTTTCTTAATTCTGAATTAAATGGTGTCTTCATACTTTCTATTTAAAACACCTAAATTAAGGCTAGGAAGGCTCAAACTAATTTATAATATAATCTGATCTACATATTCATACGCCTAGCTTCTCCTTAGAAATATCTAATAGTGGCGGATTTTTCTTGTCAGTGTTTTTATCGATAAATTTATTTCGCAGCATGAAATTTCTACTCTCAGAATGCCCAGTGTGAAAAATCAAAACGACTCCTTGAAGGAGTTTACTGTACTGACCGCTCATGCTGAGGTTGTGAGCCGTACGACATGCTTTACGGAATTAATCTGCAGATGAAATGTATGGAAGTCTACGGACTTCAGTGCTCGCATTCAACTCACAGTTTTTCGAAACGCACTGTGTGCATTGTCTGGTGTGCATAAATACCGTTCAAAACTACACGAAACTGACGACTAGAGTAGAACACGTCAGATATCCGAGTCGCGGAGAGACTATGCCTTTCTCCAACTGTGAAGGCAAAATGTGAGTGCTTGTGACAAGACACGGGAAAATAAACTCAATTTGAAATAAATCAGCGCGCATGATTTCATGTTTTAATTTCTAAATAACCACGTGTCCATTGAAAACTAGGCTCCCATTGTTAACCAAACAACGCTTAGGCGATTATGTTACAAGCTCGACCATCCGTTCACATGAAAATTTGCTTAAGCGAGGAAAGGTTCCGGTTCGTTCTTCATCTCAAGGGGGGCAAACAGATCCCTGAATTTGAGCATCTTTTCCCCAAGGGCGTCATTGACTGCACTGCGATGGAAGAAGATACTGCGATGCAAGAGTTTGTCGTAATTGTATTTAATTTACGGGGAGTCAGAGGAGCCAAGTGATGGTCGTATGACTCGGTCGGACTTAGAGAAGGTTTCCTGCTGATTCCAAATCTTGAATTTCATTTCTAATATGCCTCTGCGCCAGAGCAGTGAGCAACTTCTTGAGTCAATTTAGCTGAATTTTTGAGGAAATATGAGACAGATGTGTGTAACTACCTGTAAATGAGCTTCGTTACATTAAAGCACCAGGTTTCCTTTGTTCAGAACAACTGCAACTATGTTAGTTTTATAATCAAAAAGCAAAATCCGCAATATGCTCCAGCTTCAAGCAGTTAATCTTCCTTGCAGCTTTGTGGAATACGTCTGAAGCAAACCCCAAGCTGCGACTTCCCTAACATCTACTCGTACATGCTATTTTCGCTGCTCTATTACTCGGGGCAAAATCAGCAGCTTGCGAGCATAAAAGCCCCGTTAAGATGAACAAGTGGAATGGGATTTCTCGGAATTAACAACGATAACCTGTAATTAGGTTGTGCGTGGTGAAAAGGTTTTAAACTCTCTTGCTGCAGCATGGCTAGTACAGCAATTTGTACAGTATTTTTGCTTGACTTAGCGAGTTCCATCTAGCAGCGATGGTTAAGCGCTCTGCTCACAAGCACGTTGAAAAAAAAATACAGTGCATCCTGACACAGAATCTAATGCTACATAAATATATAGTTAATCCTCGAGCTTTGAGATTTTTTTTTTCGAATTTCAACTCATACAGGTAAAAATTAGTCCCAGCTATCACCAGTTTTCCGTAATTTGAATCAGGCATTTTACCAGATTCAAAACTGGGTGCAGAATTTTATGCGCAATGGATACCGTTCGCATAAAATGGCATCGTACAACTCGAGGGCAGAAATGTATGTGTTAGACCTCCTGAACTGGTTGCCACGTTCGGACGCGGGCGGTTGTCTGAGGGAAAGCGAAGCTAATGTAATTTGAAGAAGTTCCTGAGGATACTTAGTCATCGGTTTTTGCTTCTATAGATGCGAACTGGGCTCTTAAATTTACCAGTCGCCAGCATTTACCGCAAATAATTTAGTGGGCATAATTTTTTGTAAATTTTTGGCAAACCTCATGGACACATGTACTAGTTTACTGCTAATTCAAATTTAGGTCAGTGTAACACAGCTCTTGGGCAGATCAAAAACTGCCAGACAGTTTTTGCATTCGTTTACAGCTTTCGTGTTGCTCAAAGTAAAATTTCATTACTTGATTATCTATTCCGTATATCTATTCCGCATTGCTATTTTGCTCGTATTGCGACTTCATAATTGGTTCTTTCAAAATTTACAATATATGTTAGAGATTTAGTCTCTGCGTTTATGCTCATTTTTCATCACTGTCCATCAATTTAAATCATATCCAGAATTTCCATGTTGGCCTTATGCTGACCAAAATATCCTAGTCCTAGAGAGAAAAAGGTTAATCCAGCAATCCTGCCCGCAACTCCTGTTTCACTTACACTCCAAGTCACCAGCCAGTGTCGTATTCTCAAAGCACGGTATGTGCTTGTACGTACGTACGCCTGCAGACGACTTACATCTACCAGCAGCAATAAGTTTATCAGGACTCGCGACCTTGCATGTTTCGGAACGTCCACGGGGTTGGGCTCCTCATTGCACTGAGGACGAAACGGCAACCTGCCTATCCCTGTAGCCCTTCCTATTTCTAAATCCTCGCGCACTCTGTGTGGTGTTACGCTGAAGTTTTGCTGAATCTGACACGAGCGTTAATAAATGAGGTTACTTCATAACTTACTGCTTTCAAATTTCTGCCAGCTGTAACGATTTGCCCAAACCACCCTCCTCCTCAAATTCGTTGCAGTTTTTACTTTTTGTAATTTGGATTTTCTGCGCGAGCCCCTACAAGAGCGCTTGTTTTTCGACATAAACATCGCAAACAAATGAATGAAAGAAATGAGCGTTGCATAGCTTGGTGACCTTAACGCTTTCTGCTGCCATATTCTGGCATGAATCTGAATCATTGCAGTTCACCATGAAACAAAAGCTTCTATTTTTTTGTGTCCACTGACGAGCAAATACCGTCGTTCGCTGAGTGAAGTATACTCGTCAAATGGTCTACTAAATTTTGACCCAGTAGTAACGCCGCTGCTTGTTCCTGAATGTATATGGTCTTTTACTTAGGCTGCATTGTGTTGGTGTCAGACCTTTTACATCACTGTCTGGTTTTGACATTACATTATACTGTGAGTTGCAACTTAACTCATGATTTCATTTTTAATGATTGCAAACCTCCAAATCCAACTGGGCCGCTTGGGACTTTAAGATAGTGGCCCACAAGCGACGATAGTTTGATGCATTGTTGATGCTATACTATAGAACAGGGAACACATTACATATTTTCTGTTTTGACGTCACAAAATTGCCGAACCATTGGCCAGGTTTTACACTTCCCGTTTTCGACACAATTTTTAAGTGTTTTCACAATCTTTTCCGTAAGAACAACGGGTTTTCACCATAGAAAAAACAGTGAAAGAAATGTCTAGGGGCTTGAAAAAACGGGACCGAAAAACTGGTGTAGATGATACGAAATCCTGGGAAAAAAACTTAGTCCTAAGCAGAGTGCAGGTACCGACCTGGCTGTGAATACCTCGACACCGACAAACTCGTAGCCTAGTCTTGCTGCCTCTGCCCACATTACGCGGGCCATCCTCCCCTCAGAACTGCGACACTCAACAAGAGATGGTTCGTCCCCTCGCAGCGAGGAAGAATACCCTTTTAGAACAGACGAATTTCATTGCCTCTCGAAAAAATTCCGAGAATGGTTTTGTCCGGATGTTTGAAAGAGATCCAGGTTTTGAAAGAGCGTAAAATACGAATGGTTTTTTCTTGTTATGGGGATCTTGTCTAACATTTAATACTGGAATAGGGCTAAAAAAATTGAGAAAATTATGCATTGAAGTGCATGAATTGAATCGAGTAACTACATACCTTCATTGCCTTGCCGTGTTTTTCACCCGTGAGCCGGCGACAGAATGGTTAGCCGCTTGAAAGGGGTAGTTTGCTGTTGCATTGGAAATAAAGTTAAACAATGACTCGCTTCAAGACTTTAAACTTATCTTGTTCTGCAAATTCAAGACGGAAAATGTTCAGACACAACTCAGTTACAATATCCTCATCGAAATACAAAAAAACGAGTAAACTCGATGAATAAAGGCCGCTGCTGACTTTTGACTTTTTTAATATCGCTCAGTGGTAATGATTTTTTTTCTTTCACAACAAGTAGTTTGAAGTTAACGCACAATCTTTCTCAAGCAGAGTGGTGCGCTAGATTCCCATAGCTTTACTTCAAATAACCTACATAGATTACATTAGTCTGCCAAAACAATTTTGAGCCCTGACACTATTCCTGCTGATTTTTATGTGGAATGACTTCCTGAATCCCAATATAACGCCGCTTTCCCCCATCACGTGCCGTTTTCGGGGGACCCCCCTCCCATTTTTGTCACTTTTCGATAAGGATGATTTTAGTCGTAAAGAATGAGGAATGTAAAAAGCAAAATAATAAATGTAAAGAATAATACATAAATAAGATAAGATACCCTCATTTGGTGCTTGCTTTCCTTCGTGCTCTGGGGTAAAAGTTTATCGTATCAAAAACCATTAGTACTCTGCCATTATGCTCGCATCCCGCTTCCCTGAAAATCTTCTCTCGAACTTAATGAAATCTACCTCCTTGCCACAACTGTTCACGCTTTAGAACTTCACACTTCTCTAGCCCCACAGAATAAATGTATAAACTAAAATAATCCGTTTCATTCCTCCATGTTATCGATAAGTGATAAAAAAGGTTCAAAGTAGATGTGGGTTGGTGGGTTTCCGAAAAGGGTGAGTGATGGAGGAAAACGAGGGTCATATTTTTTACATAAGAATCCGAAGGAAGAGTGTCAGGGCCAAGTTTCATGCAGACCAGTGTTATTGGCTTCTAAAGTCACTTTACATTCCCCTCTCGAAGCCACTTCTCATTTGAAAAGAAAGCCTCATTGAGAAACGCAGAAGTGGATGTGAAAAATACTTTGGCTCAGCATTGACCAATTTTCCATCTTTCAATTGTAGTAAATCCTAATTCTTTGTTTACGATGGAACCTTCATAGAGAAGCGTCATGACGTGAGGTCTGAGTTGAAGTCATGTACCAGCCTGCATTAGCAAGTCCCGAACTGGGGAGATTTGCTTTGAGATCCTCCATTCATCTTGATCACTGAAAATGGAAAGCGGTGAAACGTATCTGATTTCAGTATTGTGCAGAGCAGACGAGACTTTTGCAAGACCAGATTTCTTCACGGAGTTCGCATGATGATGTTATCAACTTGCGAGCTCTAGCAATAGAAACAGCGGTTACACCACTCTGAACAATGATAAAACTGACTTGAAACTGTCAATATGAATGTTTCTGAAAGCCTTCTGGAACATTTATTGTTGTGCTTTTTATTTCTCTACTATAATTTATGCTATGTCCAATATTTCGAAGAATTACCATTTTGACGCACTAAGCACGTTGAGCGTCAGAGACTCATAAATAGCACGCCATGCCTCGAAAGCAGGATTTATTATTTAACTACTATGGCAATTTAGTGACTTCGATTCACTGGGTACCGTGTGGGGCGTCATCGTCGTGTGGTCTGCACCAGTCCCGTTCTCTAAAGTATAGGAACAGTCGCATGGCAACCTGCCATTTTTGTGCTTCATCATGTTTTGATAGATTTGCACTTTTGTCTTTCATCAGTGTTCATGTTTCGTAGAAAAAAGAAAACAGGATTTTATTACTACAGGTACAAATGCGTGGTATTTTATTGAGATCAGATATTATTGGTTTAGTGCGTCCTTTCTCGGAAAATTGTGGGATTATTGTCAGAGCCGTCAAGATTCTGCAAAGAACCGCTAATGAATATCGTTGTTTGCTGCCAGCTGTTGTTGGATGCTCACGCCAAAAGCGCGTTTGAACGCTTAGAATATCCTCATTAGTATCCTGGCAAGCATGTAATGAACTTGTGTTGTAATTCTGCTGCTTTATTCTACCTAAGGCAAAGAAGTAAATTCTAAAATTGTCTTCTCTTTGGATATTGTTGATAAGGACGCACAATAGTGGCCAAAAATACGTTTTGTTTTCCATGGCTCACATTTTACTTGGAAATACCAATTTTATTATCTTACCCTATTTAGAGGAGCATGAGATAGGCATTCTGCTTGGGTTAGTTAGATTTGTACGTCTCATGCTATGGGGACTGGGGCCGCCAAGGGAGATCCTCTTGAGTTACCTTGGCTGCAGTTAAGCCTTCAGGACTTCTACATTTTTTATGCCTATTTTACTTCTTTCAGTTATTGAACCTTCTTTGCTATCTCTTCTTTGTTTTTCCTTCCTCTCCCCTGCCAAGTTTCTCTTTTTATGCGAGGGTATTCTGTATGGGAACACACTTTGTATTTAGATTCCATGCTTACTACAATCCATACTAAATCGGCCCTTCTCTTTCCTCTATGAAACATCTTTACGATGGAGGCGGAACCTTAAACCAAATGCTATATTTCTCTCACCTCACTGTATCGAGATACCGAGGGTCCAAGAGTTCCTTGCCTCCCAGTTGACCATTCAACATGCAAAGTCAGTATCGAGTCATTCAATGTTCCCCCAGAGAGTGTAGCTTTAGTTATTGGGCTCGTGAAAGTGCGCAAGCCACAGCTGGTAGTTTTCTGTTTCTATCTACAGCCCAGAGATTTGTTTGTGTCTTCAAACTGTATTTGTTTACGTCTTGAAAGGACGATCATGAAACCCCTCTTCTGTACAAACTCGGCTGAACCGCAATTCAAAAAAGTTATAAAGACTCGTTTTTATTCCCTTCTTCAGATCTCACATAGAGCAACGCTGATATCGTACAGTTCCTACCATCCATGATAACAAACCAAACGCCAAATTGGACAAATGATATTGTGAGCTTCCATTTATCCGACATTGAGCAAAAAGCTCTGTCCATATCAGATGCTTTATTGTGGAATGAATTTCCCCCGAGTATGAAAATCCTCAATCAATGGAAGAATTCAGGACTAAAATAACTCGTCATTTTTGTACCCCAAGAATAACGGTGTGCTGTAATACATACTGAAAGAGATGTTATAATTTAAATCTTTCTTTTCGCTCAACACTGCTTAATTTTCGATCTAAATTTGTACTTTCATGTGTCCGTGATGCGATATCTTGTATGCTAGTTCGTATTATGCTTAATAGTACAGAAGTTATAGAAAAATTTCACAGCCAGTGACTTTCATTTTTGTTCTAAATGCTGCATCTTTTTGCATCAGTCAGCGACATGTGACTTTAAACATCATTTTATTTATTACTATCATCAAGTTCATGTATCATTGTCTTGAATATTTCAGAAATAAATAGTAGAAGAAAAGTGTATGAGATTGTCGATACTGAGATTTCTACTTCAATTTTATCAATATCTCAATTTTGTTCGCTTTTGAAACTCATTCAACTTTGGGTTTCTTTGTTCACAATTTTTGTCTCTCAAATGCACCTGCGATCAACGATTTATAAAGTCAAATAGCATCTTTTATTAGCAGAAGATTTGTACGTATTTGACGATCACAATTACATGATGGTGTACAGTTATCAAGACAAAGATTGAAAGCTAGTACCACTGGCGCAACGTGAATTCCATTGAAATATTGACCCATCAGCGTAAATGTTTATTTCATTGTTCTATGAGTGCTGTATAAGGTTTTTGTTAGCCTTGTCCTGCAATCTCGTTCTTGACTCTCGGGAATCTTTTTTGCTAGCATTATTTTCGTGGGAAATTTAAAAAAAATCTTGTGTAGTAAAGGAAGTTCCCGAGATAGTCCCTTCGTTCTTGTTCATATGTGTGCACGAAAAGCTAGTTTCAAATATTAGAAATGTTGATCTCTTACTTTTAGGTGCTGAATTATTTGCTTCCACTTATTATCCTCTTCAGCAGACGGATACTAGAGAAGCATGGCCTGAGGTGAGAATGCAAGGGGAGACTGCCCTCCAGCATTGTGTCAATAAATTCAAGTATTTTTTAGGAATAATTGCTGTAATTAAAAGTCGGCTCAAACTTAGAATAACCTAACCAAGGCAACATTCTATCACATTTTCTCTCCATCTTTTGCTCAATCACTTACATGGCTACATCTATGGCACTCAAGTCTATATTGAGACGTGTTAATACCCAATGTAATGCTTCCTATGCATCAACTTTATTAGAAATTAACAGTTTTTCTTTTCTTCTTCATTCTTTTAACATCCTTAAAATTGATTTTGAGCACTTCTAATTTCTAGCTACCGATTGTTAAATTTGAGAAGAATTTGATTGTCAAGTTTTGACTTAATACTTTTTTATTTGAAAATACTTCAGTGTCTTCCAGAAACTTTAATTTCCTACAAATCTTATCTTGAATAGCTTCCATGCTATGGAGACCATTTTTACAATGAGTTCAATTTTATGAGCTAATGATTCTAGCATGGTACATGCAGGGTAACGTTATCTTGGTGAGAGGATTTGAGAACATTTTGTTCGTCAATTTTTTTCGGGTGAGACTATTTTCAGGCAGCTAGTGGATTTTACTACGGCTTTTTTTGGTAAATGGATTTGATGTAGGTTTGAGATAATTCAAGCTTCAGCTTTGACGAAAGACCATAAAGAATCTTGCGCGTCGGAGCGATTAAGCACGATGACTTTCTTTTCATGAACAACTCGAGCCAAGGAGATCATGCTTTGAATTTGGCCAACCGTCAGCTAATACGCGTGCGCGGGGACTCGCTTCTCGTAAGAATATCAGATCATGTTTAAACGCCTTCAAGTGTTTTTGACAGATCCTCTTCAGATTCTAGATTGTATCGGTTGACGTTCAGCAAAACAGGGGTGATATTTCATTTTACGTCCTCATGCAGAGTAATAAAAGTTACTTTTACAATTGACGAGTCGAATGGTTTTCCTATTTTATTTCCAGTTCATTCGATTATTGTTGACTTCAAAATGTCTGATGTATGAGTGTGCTCTCTTAAAATAAAAATTGCAACACCGTTGTAGCATTTAGCGTCTTTGGCAATAAGTTGAAATTGCCGTAACGATGTCAGAAGTCAGAAGTGTCATGACAAACTGTGAACGACTTTCTTTTATCTTGTGCTTGTTAAGTACTTTTTGGCTTAAGTCGAGACCTAGAAGCCAACAAAAATCTCGAAAGTGAAAGTGAAGCAAAAATTGCGAATGAATCAATAGTACGTTCATCGGGAAAAAATTCTATCCAGGTCGGACTTTAAACTGCCACTTTATTATCGGAAGTGAGGAAGCAAGCGTTTGTAGAAATCTTACGGGTCCATGCAAATCTTTCCCTTTCTAACATCTGCTAAATGAAGAAGCCAAATACCTTTTCTATGTTACGATATGCTTCCCCTCAGAGGGATACAGCTATTGTAAGAATGGGAATTAGCGCTTCCAGGGGGGAAAATGTGAGGTCCTCAGCTGAGAGTTGGGCAGGCTTTTTTTGTTCAATCAAAATTTTTTTTTTTTGTTTTGTTAAATACCATCCTTTTTCGGTTCACTGTTGTCCTGTTTTTCAGCACCTCTGACTTTCTTCTTCAATTTTTATCTTGTTTCATTCCCTTCCACCTTATCTTACTGTTTCTATGCGCACGAGGTCCTTTGCGTTAACGCCCTTTGTGCCTAACTTCCACGTTCCCTTAACTCCATACTAAATGCACCATTTAGTATTTAGGATGGCGTGCCTTCATCCTTCCTCTCTTTGAACATCTTTGTTGTGGTAAAGGAAGAATAAAACTAATTTATCATCAATCAATTGTAATAATATGACGCATGTGGTCATATCATGACAGTGTCGCACAAATGTGTGAGCAGACGAAAATTGGGAGTCAAACGCGTTGGAAGCTATACCCAACTTTAAATGATAATAACTTTGGATTAAGATATTTCAGTTTTATTTGTTGCATTACACACAGAGATATGTAGCCTGACTACAAATCTTTAGGTCTGAGTAAAAATAGGGTCCAAGTCGTCTGAATATTTACCTTTAAATGTCAATTTTCAAGCGACTAAACCCATCGTGATGCAACTAACAAAAGCAATGCATGTTCATCAACAACGTCTACGCGAGAACAAAGAGCTTAAAGAAAGTTCAAATAAATTTGGACGGAGTTGTCCTGAAGGAAGCCCTCGTTATAACTCGTTTTTTAGAATAATATTACCATGACCCTTTAAATCTTTAATCATTTAGGACCTCATTAAAATATCAAGTGCAACTCACATTTTTACAACTATTATTTATCTCATTAACGATACAATCAATTTTAATATGACTCAGCATTTTTAAAGAAAACATTTTCTCCACCTAATACTAAAAACAGAATTAAATTATCTTCATGCACTGTAAAGTTATTAACAATTAAAGTTGGGTTTACTTTTTTATGGTCAATACGGTATAGCTACACAGTTTACGCTAGTTCAGACTTATAGTGTGAACACAGCAAGCCCGTAAGGATAGTCCTAATTCTATTCACACCTGAAACAAACTTGGGCAGCATCAACTCGATGTGTTCACTAAAGTCTTACCATTATGTCAAAAGACTGTAATAATTTGACTACTGCAAGTGTAAGTACTTGACATCATTGAGGTAACTACAGAATAAATTGTTTAAATCCCTTTCAAGAATTATTTTACCATTTTTTAGCGCATAGCATTTTTTCTTAACATTCGTGAAGTACATTCCTCAGCTCGATGTCTTTAAATCACAGTTTACTGAAGTGGCAATTTTCTCTACGAGTAATGTTTTAGAGCGAATTTCTAGTTCTCTTGCCGCTGACAAATCAATTATGACGAAAAAGAGCATATTTTATTTTCTCTTTATATTGCGTGCTTGAATCAATCCTCTCAACGTTTCAGAACTCCACGAGTAATTATTAAATTTTCTTCAGAAATATAATTCAGATTCAACTTGATATTGAAATGCAGTTTTTAATCTAAATGAATGGTATTATTTATGGGCGTACGTGTAATTAGAAGTTGTTGCAAAACGTTGCACTCATTCACTTCGTCAACGAAGCCCCCCAAGTCTTCGACAATCATCTCATCGGTCATGTAAATATCCCTTAAGATGTTCAAATTAAAACCGCTTCTTGTTTTGATCTTTTGAATCAAGCATTTTTTCTTCGACTTCACCTCACACGCACACTCTGAGCACTTCTGACTTCAAAAGAAGATTGGGTTTGGGACAGACGATGTCCCGCCATATTCTGCGCAGGCAACGCGGTAATATCTTGCCTCGTTGGGCTTAAAGGCAACAATTTGTTGGTCTGGCCGCCGCCTTCGCCAGATTTGAATCCATTTGAAAATTTGTGAGCCGTTGTAAAGCTCACAATTTATGTAGATGGGCAGTTATTTACTTCAAAAGCAGCATCACAGCGTGTCAGAGGAGTTGCTGGAAGATGCATTCTTGCTGCTACGGTTAAAAAGCTGTCAAGTTCAGCGTGTTCTGGCGCATCAAACATCACGGTCATCACTCAGATAAATGTCTTTCCTAACTCAATCATATTCAAGAAATTCGTTATTCGTTTTAAATATAAATATTTTTCGTGTACGGAGATATCGATGGTCTTAACTACATCGGTAATTAATTAATGCTAAAGTACTGTATGCCTGATGTATTTCGGTAGAGTTGTCTTATTTTGGGACAAAATTTCTTTCAGCATTGGCAATTATGTTGACCAGCCAGCGCAGCAAAACCCGAATAGAAATTGCATGGAGTTGAAAACACGGATTAAATTGACTTCAAACTTTATTGCATTTGTTCAGGGCACACCTCGAGAGAAGTGTAAATTACTGTAAATTGCAGCGCAGGTCGACTGTAAAGTCCTCCAGTAGGTGTACGTAAACATGGCATTAGAATATCGACTCCTTGAACAGTTCCCTGATTGTCAACGCGAGGGCTGTCGCTTAACGGAGTCACGGCGGCAGTGTCCCCGCTTGGAAAGAAACTCCTGTGGAAGTGAAGAGCTTTATCAGGCTACAAAGGAAATAAATCTGTCCTTAATGGAGCGCCTAAAAGAAGCTTGTCCGCTTCAACATAAAAGTTTTCTCTAATTCAGCCTGCAGAAGCTACTGCTCACAATAGGCCGCTTGCATTAGCCCCCGGAGATCCGGAGTCGATAAATTAGAGCGAGAAGTTTGAGTATTTTAGAAAGCAGGAGTATAAGGGACCAGAAAATTAATATAGTTGGCCAACTCGGAGGGCCATGCTCTATGAAGGCCGGTGGCCGTGCGCGCGGATATCGGCAAAAGTTTGCGCCAACACTCAACCCAGGAAATGATGCCGGCAAAAGGAAATGAATTTTCTGCTCCCCACGCGACCAGAAAGCTTGTCTGCTTGAGTTCTTCTTTTGAAACTGCGCCAAAGAAAGGGGAGAATTTGTTTGTGGTGTACCTGCCGAGGTGTCTCTTGTCGGGAAGTGGACCCTGGAAGTGCATCTTATATGGTGCGACTTTGCTCGTTTTGAGAGCGTGAGGCCACCGCTATGGTGAGACTCGGATGCCTGCTATCGTCCCCTCTAAATTTTAATGCGCCTTTTTTGCGAGAAGGACCATATTGAGGCAAGGCTTCAAGGGAGTTTTAAGTTTCCAAAATCTTATGAAACTTCCATGACGCAAACTTTTTTGCAAGTTAGGAGTAAAGAATCGTAGCTGAAAATTGGATTCGATTTTATGAAATCGTTCCTTAGGCGTGCACACGTCTTACTAAAACTCAAAACATTGACATCGGCAAGATCGACTTAAATGACGAAAACAGGAGATGTTTCGGATAATTCAGAGTGATTAATTATTTTTATAAATCACCGTAAGACGATTTTGATTTTACCCCAAGCAATCGGTTGAAGTAGCTCCAACCGTCATCTGGGGGAAAATGAACGATTTTTGGAAACTTCGTGAGGTACCTTTGCGTATCTAATAAACGTGTAAACTTGGCAGATATTACAGGACGATTTAAAAATACACACCTGTTCCCTGATTGGAGTTAACCCAACCGAATGGGAAATATCTTTCGTAAAACGAACAATCGTACCCACAATAACGCGTGGTGGGATTAATACTCGAAGATTTCTCTCACAAGTAATGGTAAAATACTCAAGTGATCTGAGACATGAAAATGAATCCGATTTTCTCCCCAGACCCTACCTTCCTATTTTACTACCTTCCACTATTTTACTAGTGCAAGCAGAGGTGTTGAATTTTCTACTACGTAAATCAGAGCGTGTAAAGTAACTAGCAAACAACCAAGCAAGCATACAAACAAATTAGGTTATCAGAGCTTTATAAGTAAAATAGAGTCTCGTGCTCTGTTAGATCATGTTGTTTCTGTAGCTAAATTTTCATCTTAAAATTATGTGTTGATCACATTTTTCAGGGAGATAAAATAATTCAATAGCAGTGGACATTTTTTTTTTTTTTCGCTGAAGAAACGGTGAGATATGTCGTTCTTTTTCATGGAATGTGTTTTTTCGTAGAATGAACATGTGTCTCAGACCGTTTTCACTCTCCCCTCGACACAGCATCCAGGATGAACATCAAAAGTTGGACCAAGAAGACCGTGAACATCTCCAATATGAAAATGAAGTTGAATTTTCCCATCCTCTTTTTTTGCCGTATAGTGTTGAATTTTGCCCCGTGTTTTTATTGAATTAAAACGCAAACGGTGACAACCATGCAACCAAGCGAGCATACAAGCACACAAACATAAAAAACTCTCCGAGTTTTATAAGCATGTAGGTAGGAGATGATAAGCCGCATGTTTCAAACGTGATTGTATTCGTGAATTACCTCGCATTCTAATTAAGCTAGTAGAATAACACAACTCCACAGAGCTGGTGAAGTAAAATATTCAAGAATTGTTCACTTTAGCCAGTGAAAACCGTCTATAATCTTGTGCTAAGGTTCTTTTGAGTCTCCCTTGAGACTACAAGGCCTACACAAAGTCTGCAGCATTTGTTGAGAAGAAATAATTATACTATTGATGGCTTTATTGACTGACGTTGTTTCCTATGTTAAATTAGGTGTGTATAATAATAGTAGCCAGCTCAACCGCTCTCTGATAACATTTGAGTAAGAGTGCTCAGCTTAACAATCGGCATGCGCTGCAATATGCAACGTTAAATTCGTGACATTGCTTAAAGAATCGGTGTTGAATTGGTTTTTGGTGCGCTCATCCATCATTTTTGTGAGTGATGCTATGATAGACCCTGATGTTACTCCACCTTATTTATCTTCAATTGTTCTTGTTAATTATTACTTTGCATCGCTGTCGCTTATGTTTACATAGTGCTATTGATGACAGCCATCGAAATATTTTACTGCTAGGCTACGACGGATGACAGTCATGTAACATCCAGTCTTGGCGAATGCTAGCGCTATAGCATGACTGGAATTTTTTTACAACTTCTTGGTGCACACTCATTTTTTGTTATTTCTTCCATGTCCCTCATCCTAACAGAGGTGGGGAAAATGACGCATTTTAATAGCAATTAACGCTAGTTTTCAACCAAAAATACTCTCCTGACCGCTTTGTTCGTAACACAGACTTGGTTTGTTCGTGAGACAGACCTCCACTTCAAATGGTCAGACAATCATTGAGCTCAGTTTGTGTTTTAGGTGTTATCATGCAACTGTAAATTAGGACAGGAGTGATAATTTAGTTTCCTCAGGATAAAAAGAGAACAAAGAAGACGGTGATCCACGTCCAGCTTGCATAAATGCAGCGCGTGTTATTCATGAGCATCTGCGAGTATTGCTGTCGTCATTGCTTTCGGCCAGCAGGGTTGGGTTATTGATGGGCATTTTCTCGCTATTCCAGCGGTAATTTGTCGCATCACCATCGGTCTCCGTGAGCTCTCTTACGATATGTGCTTTGAACATCTCCCTCTCTTATTTCGCCTTAGAGTTGGCGAATGGGACTCTTTAGTGTGTACCAAAATGGCTAAGTCTGACGCTCGTATGCGGTGATGAAATTTACGGGTCATTTGGAGTTCTGTTGACTTGTTTAGAGTATTGTAAGTATTTGCAATCAGAGCAGCTTAAAGGCCGGGGAGTGCAGGCAACACAGGCCGGGAAGTGCAGGCAACACAGGCCAGGGAGTGTAAGCAACACAGGCCTGGGAATGCAGGCAACACAGGCCGGGAAGTGCAGGCAACACAGGCCGGGGAGTGCAGGCAACACAGAGGCCGGGGAGTGTGGGCAACACAGGCCGAGGAGTGCAGGCAACACAGGCCGGGGAGTGCAGGCAACACAACACGGCCCCCACACAGTCAGAGGGCTGAGTGCTCAGCGCTGTCCCACTTGCCCCCTCCTGGCCCCACGGCCCGCTGTTATGGCATTATGGCTGCGCGTTATGGTCTTGTGGTTGTCCGTTATGGTCATGTGGTGCCGCTTTATGGCTTTATGGCTGGGCTTTACGGTCATGGGGCGCGGCGTTGTGGCATTCGCGCGAAAGATCTCTGATATATTGAGTAGGGGAAGAAGGAAGAACTGCCCCGGAAATATCGCCTATTAAAATATATGCAATGAATGGTACAAATTCAACAGCATTCCCATTCTACATCATGTTTAAGCTTATATCCCATTTTAAACCATTTCTCAAATCTGAATTACTGTATTATAATCATTTAGTAATATTTCGGAACGTTTTGAGTAGCGAACGGAAAATCTTGAACCTTGAAGGTCCCTCACGCAGCTCCTTCTTTCTTACCAAATTTGGCAGCGACAGCGTCGTATTTTGTGAGCTCTGTCATGGGAATATTGTCACGCTGCGCTGTGCCGTGCGGGCGTGCCGTGACCAAGGAGGTTTAAAAATCCAACTTCCTTGGCCGTGGCGGTGCAGGGCGCTCTTCTCAACGCTGCGGCGTCGTGAGATAACAGCTGCGAATCTCTTGCTCCAGCGAGGGCTTCACTCGCCTGCAGCCCCATGTCATATGCTTTTATAGTATATAGTATGGCTCTGCTATGTTATAATATATAATATTATAATATACAATATAGCTTTGCTATATTATACATACAGTATTAGGGTTACAGTGCTCCAATATGGTAGTATTTAATCGTGTCGTGGAAGCCTTGTGTACTTGCATTTCATCGAGAAAAATAGTATTGCTATCACACCTGCTGGTCATTCTGTATCATTTATCGTTTTCAATTACTGTACATTCATTAGCACTCGTGGAGAATGTTGTGAGTAAATTCTGCTCGAAATCAGGTCAGGTCGAAATCATCCTCAAAATTCCCCAAAATATTGAATTTCGTGAAGAATTTGGATTTTCTAAAGACTTATTTTGTTCTACGTATGAACCTGACTGCTGTTTTGGTTTTTAAATTTCCGTAAGGGCAAAGCACTATGTGCACATTAGGCTAGTACGGCTTTGTCTTGAAAGTTTCGTGTGGTTGCGTGTCTTCTCACGCTCTGCAAATGGAATGAACACAGCATCATTAGTAAAGAAACACCCTTATTGATCACTCCATTATTACAATTGTGCTGTAGAATGATTTTTCAGCTTCTTCCCCCAAGGGAGGGGAAAGTAAATGAGTGAAAGGGAGAAGAGGAACCTCATTATGAAAAAGAGTCTTCCTTGTAATCTCTTCTATCCTTCTCTACAGTCTAAAACCACCAGAGGAGTTTTTTCTGACTTTCTTGTCTAAGGTGTGATGCTTTGCCATAGCTCCATGGACAGTACTGTAACCTCATAACCGATATCCTGTTAAAGTTCCTGACCGCGAAGGCAGCCTCACAACACCACGGACCAAGCCCCGGCAACGGCAATTCATTACGTGCGATGAAGCTCACCTCACCTCCACCCCGCATGCATTGTGCGCCCAATGCTCAATTAGCACCTCAATGTTAGGGCTCGCTCCCAGTCAAACTAGGTAAATGCACCACCGCAGCAAAGGCGATGGCTGCATGCTCTTCGCCTTCATTTTCCGGGTGAGATGTTCTGCATTAGGTTAAATTAGATGGTTTGAGTCACAAGTTCTCTAGAATACGAGTTATTTTCAGTGCATTAAAGCATCAATTAATGGTGGCCCTCAATCGAATGTTCCGTATTTAAATCGTAATATTTTTCTCTAGTTAGATAAACATCATGTTGTTTACAAAAGGTTTTTTAAATAAGATTTTTTAGATAAGATTCATTTAAGTATTTTTAAGTATTGAAGTATTTTTGAAGGAAAGAAGCCATGAAGTAATTTGCATTAGTTATAAATTTTGAAATGATATGTTACGGTATCTCTCTGAGGCCGTATGATTAAATAAATGGTAAGACGGTTACTTTCGGTCGAGCCTGTACCATTTGATGGAACCATATGTTGAGGGGCATGGTGCCTAACTTCCCACTCTTAATGACGAGAAGAACGCCTGTAGGCCCGCACTGTCTCGAATGTACGACCCTTCAGGCGTAACGCGTGTGCCAGGCCTCGGTCCCAACGTCACTTTAAATTCCATTATTCATCATTTTTGCAGCAATTCAGTGAGTAGTGTTTTAATGCTGTACAAAATTCAGGTGATTTTGAACACTCTCGCCTATTTTACTTGCTATTCTCCAGAATATGTTCTACTGTTCAGAGTTTTTGCAGTTCATTTTTGCAGCATTTTTGAAGCAATTCAGCGAGTAGTGTTTTAATGCTGTAAAAAATTCAGCGATTTTTGAACACTCTTGCATATTTTTCTTCCTATTCTCCGGTATATGTTCTACTGTTCAGAGTTTTTACAGTGAATGCATAATATAGAAATAAATTATCACAAGGCCTGCAAGGAATATGGCAGATGAGATGGAAGAGATCAGCCTTACTCCAACATTCCTCCTACAAGATTTTTGCTGCATGTGGTTGTGCCTCATCATTCAGAAGCACAACGTTTCTGACGATGACGAGTGCGTTTTTGTAAAGTATTTTCATGCGTACCTCACAGCTTTGATAGTTTATCCCTGCATTTAGCGTCTGATTGCGTTTTAAAACTTGGAGGTTAATGATGAAACATTTAATTTAGTTAAAGCTCTCGTAAGGAAAAATTGGCACTTATTCGCTGCGTTACACACTAACAATAAGCGACAGGAAGTTCGGAACGGTATTGCGATTGGTTCTCAATGAATTAGTTTCGTATTACCCACCCAAGTAAATAAATCATCGGAAAGTAATTCCGTTGCATAATTTATTCAAGTAAACTTCCCAAATTTCAAATTTTCCAAGTTTGCTTGGCAGAGTGTGCGGAGAAAAATGGTTGAGCAGGAGGAGTGGATGATAAAGTGAAGCATGGGAGGGTCATGCGGAGTGAGTTGGGCGCCTCTATCAACATAAATGCATGAGGCATTAGCATGGGCCGCCCTTTTCTAAATAATGGAGCCTACCTCGCCAATGAGATGCTCGACGCTTCCGTAATTTGACAGCTTTTTCAGTCACTACGTGAAGCGGAATAAAATTAATACCGTCCTAGCAAAATCCTCGGGGAAATTTTCGGTGATATTAAAATTAAACTTTTTATTGTGTTTTAGAGGCGCTTCGAGACGCGGTAAATTGAGCCCTGGGACTATCCATAGAAGCGCCGAAACTTGCTCGTCCTTACTCAAATTGATGGGTATTTTGGTGCGCTTCTTAGTGTCTCGCAAAATACTGCACTTTATAACGACAAACTTCTCCGTGATTGAAACGATGCGATAATGTTCCTTTAGAACCTATGAGTTTCGGCTGACAGCAATCGATGCCCTGCGACTCATGACTTGAACTACTTAACGAAAACCCATGGCACTGAGGCATGCCGATCTATGGCCCTATTTGTCTCTTCTCTTACCAACGCATATCTGCTCAAGCTATTTTTAACGATTCTAACTTTATCTACTACGCAACTGGAACACTGCATCCTTGAAACAAGGGAATCTATGTGTTCCTTAATTTGTGAGTGCTGTAAAGTACTAGAAGTCGTGCACATTCCAATGTTACGGCCGTATAGCTCTCTAGCTTAATATAATTCACGATCTCACCGTTGTTAGTGCTGGGGATATTTAGTTGTTTTACTACGAGGTTAGCGATGGCCTAATGCTCCTACGTGATACAGGGATATAAAGCAGTGCTGCTTACCAGCTCTGTGAATGCCTTACAAAGTCAACTGCAATGTAAGATCTCGTGAAGAGGTAAAATAGCGCATGGGAATAGACTGATTAAGAGACATCTGCATTCTGAGTTGATCACACAATAATGATTCTGGAGAGGTTAGAGTTCGAGCTCAAAGTGCATGAATTTATTACGAATATTAATCATTTTGCGTGTTTGAGGCTGTTACTCTTAACATTCGTTTCACATGAAAATCAACACAGAACAGCAAAAACAATCTTAAGTACTGGGTGGTGTTCGTCGATCGCAGTTTTCACCATGATTCAGGGATCATGAACAAGACAAGTACTGCTAAATACTAAAACGGCGAGTAAAATTTTGCAACATGAGTCACAAAAATTAAGTGTTCGTTTTCTGCACGTAAGAAAATAACCAAAAAATTGCCATGAGTTAATTCGAGCTTGCATTTAGATGGAAAGATATTAAAATGCCAAATAAATACATGGCCTTTCGCAAACACGGGATGTCGGCTCAATATTGGCCATCCTTGTCCTTCATTCTGAGAGTGAACACGACTAGCGACCGAGTCAATTCAGGCGGAAATTATCTCGCAAATTCGACTCGCTTGTCCACGATGAAAGCTCGGCCGCAGCCTCAACTCTGGCCGAGATATGCTCTCAATATAACGTATATGTATTCGATTTCTATGTTTGCCGGCACAATGCCAATAATTGGCGCACAAGCGCCGAGTTTGACCGCACCTCTCAGAGCTTGAGAAGGGACCGAGAACAAGAAAACGGGTCGAGTAACACGGGACAAGTTGTCGTCTAGAAATTTTACTCTCGAGCGTCTGCATCGTTTTTCGAGAGATAACGTAAGCACTGATTGAAATGTCGGGCAGTTGAAATTTTCAATTCCTGACGAAATGAAGCGTGCATTCGTTGATTGAGTATCGACGCGAAATGCCTGTGAAAAAGGGAATATCTCCGAGGTGAATTCAGTTTTAATTTTTTTCGCTGATTTTATTTTTAAAACAATTAAATGAGTTAATAATATATAAAAAACGGGATGCGTATATATGAAACTGATGAATGCATTCGTAAAATGGATTTGTTCTAGGCTTTACTTAGACATACTTTTTGGCGAAACGAGTCTGTCATTTCGATGCCGTTACTTGATGAAGTTACGAACAGTCTATTTACCCCAAAACTATACTCCATTATTGAGGATATTGAGCACATTTTAAAACACTGGCCCCGGGCTGGTAGAGCGTGAGCTGATCTGCAACAGCAGCTGGCACGAGGGTCCGCTGCTGCAATATCTGCGCCGCTCCTCATCTGCATGTCGATTGTTGGCTCCGCTGCAACGTGTCTCATGCGCCCAGTTCTGAGTCCTCCCAAAATGGCCGGCTGGAAGCGAATGCAAAACCTATTATTACATGAATACCATCTCCTTAATCATGCGATTAACATGCCCATCACCGCGACAACAATACCCCCTTAACTACGCGAACAAATCAAGTATACTTGCAGGAATGACATTCATTTAATGAGGAAAATGACATTTGTATGAGAACATGCATAACGGTTACGTAATTGCCCCAGAACTTGCCAGTAATTTTGAGAATAGCTTCCTAATTCCCATTTGCACGAGCCTCCCTCCGTGCGTTGACGCTGTCAGCTAAACTGAGCGTGTAATAGCAGACGCCGCATTTACGGCCAGGACGGCTTATTGGAGACTGCAGATATGTACACCGTGATAGGCAATGCGAAGAGAGCACCACGAAGAAAATAATGTTCCAGTTGTGGAAGCTCTTGAAGCGGAGACCATGAATGCTCATTCGGCCGTGCTTTCATTCACTGTCCTGTACATATAAGAGAGCTAATAACGTCGGCGTCCCGGCCATGCTTAGACCTCAAGGGCATCACGTCAGTTAGTGGTTCAATGCTTGTTTCGGTTCATCATTTGCGTTATACTGTAGTAAAATTGAGAGCTTTTTCGTTGTGTGCTCTTTCATGAATGAGGACTTCGTTTCTTCTTCTCTTGCTTCCCAGTGACGCCAAAACAGATCCTGCCCGATGGGTCAAAGGCGCTATTTCTGAAGCGGTAGTGCTCAAGTTTACCTGTGACAGCATTTTTTCTTCTGGCTTAGGTTGAAGCAAAATATTCTCAGCATTCAATGTGCTTTACATCGAATTTCATCACCCATATCTTATTGAGTAATAGTGTATGATTTTCTGTAGAAAGAAAATAAGGATTGATACAAATCTTTGCTTAATTTGATTGAAACACGATTCACAGTAGATAATATAGTTGAACGGTTACATATTTCCTGGCCATATGATGAGGGGGGCATGTGTTTGTCACAGTTGGGTGCAGTCACCAATTTAAAGTACACATTGTAAAGATATGAACTACTCGAGCTACAAGCAAACTCTTCAAATCCAAGGAATTTAACGCCCTAAATTCAATACAGTCCTAATTAGTTTTATTATTGGAATTTGTAGTTTAGCTTAAAGTTTTATGAAGCAGTAGAAAAAAATTCGGCTTCAGCTCCGCCATGCGTAGAGCAAATACCTATGTATTAAACGTATATTTAAGTTACATATAAAAGTGAACATTCTTAGATCAGTTTAGCGCTTTACCCTCCTACGATGAAATTATAATTTACAAGATTGTAGCCACAAACCCTGACGCAGACTACCTTTTTTGCTGACTGGGAGCTTCGTAAAGTTGTCTGTTGAGCTCAGCCGTGATTGTGCGAGCAGCGAGCGAGTTGGGTGCTGCTGCAACTTGCGAGGACATCACAAGTTTTCTCCGGACTCCTGTCAATTGAGCGCCGGATTTACTATCCTCTCATTTCGTTGTAGAGGCACTGCTGACAGGATGGATTCTTTAAAGTCGTTTTGGCTACACCATTTCAGCCCGTAGCGCAGCCAAGTTCACTTTGTCCTCTGTCCAGCAATGATAGCGTAAATTACATATGTGGAAATTTAGGACCAGTTTGTGGCTGAGGAGCGGGGCATGGAACGCGTCAATGGAAGCGCCGTCGCTACGCTCTTGTTCACTTAATTCGGTCCTCCACATTGACAGAAACGGACGTGATTGTTTGCAGTTGTCCTCCAGTTTGTTTGCGCTGCGAATTTTTGACCAGATACCTACGGTCGCAGTTTTGAACGTTTTGTGAGATAGGCGTTGTCTGAGGCTATGATGTGCTTGCTTTCTATTCTGGAAGTTGAATGGATCATATCAAAACCACAATCCAGGGGATGATTGACGTATTGAGGCCTGTTAACAGAAGTAGAGGGTGAAATGCTCTGCGCATTTGTCGCAGCCTTGCTTGATTATAAGTCTACCTGCAGCTTTACTATCTACCGATTGGGATCAGTTGCACTTAAAATGTATGTGCTTAATAGAATACTTACAGTAAGTGTTTGAAAGTTTGCATGCAAGCATTGAATCCCTCAGGAGAACACATCTATTGTATCTAAGAGAATTAGCGCTCGCAGGAAGCTGTGTGGTTCCCAGCGGAGGTTTAGGTAGGCCATTTTTTTTATTTGTTCCAGATCATCTGTTTCAATTCAAAGTTGTCCTGTTCCTTAGTTTTTCTTACTTTCTTTCACAACTTTTACCTTGTTTCATTAATTTCCTTCCTAACTTGCTGTTTCTATGAGCAGGGGATGTAATGTGCGAGAACACACCACCCAAAACGTAACTTGACGTAAAAAAACGTAACAATTTTGGCCGCTTGGAAGACAATAATTGCCATGAAAGACGGAAATTAACACACCGCTATAACTCGTTCAATACTCATTTCCCCCAAAAAGTGCATTGAATAAAAGTTGTTTATTTTGATGTAGTTACCACGATTCAAGCAACAAAATTTTGAAAATAGATTAGTCAGTTCTCCTTAACAGTTATCTTGAAATCTTGCTATATTTAAAATTCTTTGCCAATTATTGACGAGGAACCGCGTTCACTACTCATTATTATAACATTGAAGGACAGATCATTGATGAAAATACTGTCATGAAGAATAACAAATTTTTTTGAATGGGATAGCTGCTTAATACTGATTTTAATGGGGAAACCTTAATCAGTGTTGAATAATACTCGAGGAGTGAGAGGGAGAGTTTGAAGCCTTGTATTTATTTTTTCTGAAATGCTAGGATAGGGCGGATTTTGCTTTAGATGAAAAGGACCACAGTTCGAATCTCCACTTCATATTTACGTTCGTTTTACATATTTCAGAGCAAACAATGGTAATTTCGGAAGAGGGTAAACGAAATCTTCCTTTCTTATTAAGCCGCCTCCGTTTCTTTTTTTCAAGTTTAGAGCTAAAAACGATTATAGTTACAAACGAAGCAAATTTTGTGAAGAAACCATAAATGAAGTCTAACTTGAAAGTTTTTATTTGTGCTGGAGAAGCACACTTGCACATAGCGTGGCTTAGTAGCGGCATTGGGTCCTGCGAACGCACTCAACGTGTCCTGATACACGTTTTGACCTGCAGTGAGACCTGCAGTGATGCAGTATATGATGCAGTGATGCAGTGATGCAGCATATGATGCAGTGATGCAGTGAGTGTATGATGGTTCTTTTTGTTCAACCGCTGAGAACACGCCGAGTGGTGTACTTAACATTCTCTTTTGTTTGTTATTCTTCCCTGAAGCGAACGCTTGTTGAACCTAATGCTTCAATGTAGGGTGGAGAATACATTGTAGACGTTCTCGAGTAGTTCGTAATCACTCTAGTTAGTTGGTTAAATTAACGATCTTGTAACTTTGTACGTGTTTCACTAATTGATTGCATCGATAAAGAATTTTGTTACAAATGCACTGTATTAATATTTTGAAAGCATTCTTCGTATTGTGGCATTTTAAACTAATTAATTGAAATTATTAGGTGAACTAAAAGAAAAAACTATGGGACTAATAGTATGGTTATAAAGTAAAATAAGAATGATTTTGTATCACAAAATTTTGTCACGCAAATTAGTTCACTAATCATACAATCGTCCATGCAATGTTAGGTAATTTGCTACTCGTGCTGAACATAAATGCTTAGTTTAGTTGCATGACGGTACCTGTTTCTCAGCAGTTCTGGAACACAACATTTCATTGGCCGCTGCAAACAATACACACAGGAACGCAGCCGTGGCTTTGCTAGCATAACATGGGCACAAACCTACTGTGCAGGTTATCCCTCGCTTCCGTTCTCTTATGCCTGCTCGTCTCTTACGTCTGAGCAGCGTTTTGACGCAGGAATGATAAAAGTTCTTTGCCTTCAGCTGGAATTTACCGCGAGCTCTCGGGCCTGACTTTCCTTTCATAATTGCGAGCAGAAAAATGAGCACCGACTCAATACGAGGGAAATCTTGCAAGACACCGGCTCTCGGAATAGAAGGAGATAGGGGCTGCCGCCGGAACATGATTTTACCGAATGAATTAGGGAGCGAGGCAGCATTTTGCAAACCGATCTTGTCTTCAGCCGTGGAGAAGAGGAGCACGTCTTCCGGATTTGTGGCGTGAAAAATTATCCACAGTAATGTGTGGCTTTGGCTGGACGTGTTTAGATTGCTTCGTCTGCGCTGACACTGGGGGAATCAAGACATACATGAAGCCCCAAGAAACAGGAGATGAGCTGGAGATTAGGAACTGTTTGGATGTATCTCACGAGAAGAGGGAGACTTGCTCACGTTGCTCTTTAAACAAGGATTGGGTGTAAATAAACCACATTGTTTTCTAAAGCTGATAAGGAATACCATGAAATTGAATTAATGCTAATCTCTTACTTTTTAAAGGCAGTCACGTTGCTCCTCATATCCTGAGGTCAAGAAGGGATCTTTCATCACATCGGTTACCGTGTGTTCATCATACAGCAACACTGTGTCCGTTAGTGCTACTCTTTCAAAGCCTTAATCGAAATTAATAAAAGAAAAATTTTAAGGAAGACCAGATCATCAGAGATTCGGTGGATCATCTTATATAACTAATATCTTTGCAATGTTCTTCGCAGAATATGTATTAGTGACAGAACGTATAAGATCTGTAATGCGCGGAATGTTGTGCTTTACCCTATGTGATTACTAAAAACAAGGTGCTGATTTTGTTACAACTGACAACAGAAAACAGAGTGTCGATGATCAAATCTTAGCAAGTAATGCAACAAGGTTATCAGACTTCTGTAAGTATGTAGATGGCAAGATATCTTGAGCAGGAAATAAGCTGGTGTAAGCAGATTCCAATTCCATATTTCTGTACAAATTCATGTCCCATGATTTTGTCGAATTCTTTTAGAGTGGAGGGGTCTAATGCCGTCAGCCCATTTGGCTCAAGGACATAAATTTAGTATGGCCGATATTACCGGTGCCGGTGACGGTGAACTATTGGTTCCTCTTAAAAGTTGGAGCACGGTTCTCTGGAGAAGAAAACTGAATATATAACTTCCCGTCGAGCTCAAATTTAACCTCAATCTTACGTTCAAGTTCTAATCATCATTTTACAGGTCAAAATAGTTCTTAAAACTAAATGATCCTCATGGGGATAAAACTGTTGTACTTTATATATGAGCATTAGCACTCCCATGGGGAAAATGAGAGGTCCAGAGCTGTGAATTAGGTAGGCCTTCTTTTTTAAAATAAAATTTGAGTTTTGTTTTACCATGAATCACATTTTTATCGTTTCACTGCTGTCTTGTTCTTCAGCCCCTCTAACTTCTTTCTTCACTTTTTATCTTGTTTTGTAGTCTTCCTTCATAACTTATTGTTTCTATGAGCAAGGGATCTCGTGCGGGAGCACATCTTGTGCATAAATTTCACGTTCCCTTAACGCCATCCTAAATGGTACCTTCATCCTACCTCTTTTTGAAACGCATTTGTTGCGGTCAAGGAAGCTAAAACAAACATCTAATCTAATTCGACAATAACTTTGTTCCAAGAGCTACTTTCAGCGAATAATTTTATCAAGTTTTTCGTAAGATTAAGCGCTAGAAGAATGAGGGATCTGACACACACTTGGCATGTTTTTTGCTAGCACGAGGAACAGTGCAGCAGAAATACAGCGCTCGTGTGTTTACGAGTCTCGCCGGTATTTACCTGAGCTCCCTGGATTTGTACTGCAAATCTCGTGCGCCTTAAATGAGAAACTAATTATTTAAAGCCTCACAAGCGCGGGTAATTATCAGGAAAATAGGAGCCTCCATTCTGGGAATTCTTGTTTTGACGAGACCAAAGATTCGTCGTGAGTTGAGGTAGGGGGAGGCTTTCCTTTGGCAGGACACGCACAAAGGCTCCGTTGTATAGGCCTGCTAACGAAGGCCTTCTTCCACTGCGCGCTCACCCTAGCGCCGTCCCTCCACTACAATAATTGCACAGCTCTTATTATCCTCTTTCCCAATGTCGGGATGCTGTTCAGTAGTGCCACACCAAACTGTACTTCAAGGCACAGCAAGTCAAGATCGCCAGGTTCATCAAGAGTCTTGAGCATCAAATCCATCATCGGTCTATGAAAAATTCTGAAGCGGAACTCCTTACTTTTGTTCGTCTCAAACCGTGATAGTTTTTATTTTACCAGGAAAGTTATTGATCACATGCTTGACTATAATACGCAGAGGTAATCTTTCCAGAAATATTTCGAGATTGATCCACAACAATGCTGAATGGTAATATTTTGTGGCATATTATTTGGAAAATTTTTCGAGAATGTATGTGACTGATTCACACCAACGAGGGAAATTGAAACTTAACATGAATAAAAAGCAACACAGACTTATTTTGGATCATTTGAAGAATTAGCACCCCAAAGGATGCTGGGGTGCTTATTCTTCTGTTCATATAAAGGAGCGCCTTTAATCATGGGCAAATTGTGAGATTTGATCACTTTGTGCGATACGATGATTCTCCTAGAAAGTTCACTAAAGTTATTCTGCGTTGGTTAGTAAGCATGGTTCCACTATTAATTAGGTATTTACGGCAGTTGAAAACTTCTCGTCCTTAAACTTTTCATTTCAGTATTCTTTACCATAGACAGTTACTTTCATAAAAGATTCACTTTCATGTGCTTTAATTTTGTATTTCACGTTTTTGCATGTGTAATCAAATATTTAATTTAATTTTCTAGTTCCCCCTGTTAGAGCTACAAAAGAGCTTTGGAGAGCATTTTCTTCTGGTAGTTAAAGTCGAGGTGCCACACACCTTCAAGTGATATTTCAAGGGCGCTTTAGCTTCTGGTGATCACGAAATACGGAAACGTCTCGTACTAATACTTGTTCACAATAAGCTTTAATTTCTCTTCTCATGATCTTTACATTTGTGGGAAATGATTCGCGACTTTCACACATAAGCTGAGACATTTGATTTCTACGCATGACATTTCTTAACCAGTTTCCTTTCAAGACGTTGCATCGGGTCACATTTCCGAGCACTGGAACGGCACCCGCTGCATTTGTTCCTCTTTAGTGCAAGTTTGTACATTCCGTTCATGTCGGCCAGATGGTTGTGCAGCACTCGGTTTCTGCGATGCTCGACGAACTCTCTCACCGAACACTGGAACACTATCCTACAGTGCATCAAAATTACAGTAACATTGGTTTCAGAGATACCCAGTGACCCTATAATCAAGGTGTACTATCAGCTCTATTCGTCAGGAATCGCTTAAAATCTCTTATCCTATGAGGGCCTCACTGGTGAATCGCTCGAAACCTGTTAGTCTATTAGATCTTTGTGGTTTTCTAATTATTTATGTAAGAGTTCTAAGTAAGTAGATTGGGTCACTTGAATCATTTGATCTAATCTCACTCATCGCTTGCTTCCAATCCCTGTTATTTCATTCTAACACTAGTGCACACGACCCGTCAAGAATGACGGGATTCGAGATTTTCTTTAGACAAATCTTCCAGATGTGGATGGTAAACAACTACAGAATGTCCAACCTAATAGCACTCACGAATAAAATATTTTTGTACTTGTGTACTGGGGAAGCTCGTATCACAGATACGGTCATTTAGCATCCTTTAAGAACGTGGAAGAGAAACGAATTAACCAATTTAATTAATGTGTTCAATGAGATTTCCACTGGAATAACGTAGGAGAAATTACGCACAAAAAATATAGAAATTCATTGATTAAATTAAGGAGACACCTGGCGTTTTATTATATAGTTTATTGATTTGATCTCAAATTATCTCCAACAGTTTTATTGCGTGGCTCTTAAATGTTTTCGTTTGGACCGAGAACTTTTGGAAAATAACATTGCAGCTAAATAGGCTTTTGTTGGATAGCAGAGACTCGAAAGCAGGCCATATAATCAAGCTGGTTCTCGAGAGGTAGAAAAACACCCATTAAACTTACACCTGCGCTATCGCCTAACTGTTATTGCCCTCCGGACCCACGTCGCACCTCTTCTGAAGGAGGATTTTATTCGAATCCGATAGTTTTTCGGAACGGTCAGCCATCTCTGGTGGAGCTGCAGTGGGGTGTGGTGCACGGTCACGCAAACACAAATAACAATTCCATGGGGGACACTTGTTTGCTGTTGAAAAATTCTGTATCACACCACGATAATTGGGCTTCCAAGGTGTTGTGCGAAGCATTTCTACAAATTGCCACACAAGAAACAGACAAAACGCCAAGAATCAATCTGATCATTGGATTCTTGTATTCTGAATTCTAGCTCTCCCAGGGAGCTTAGATTTTGCCCTCACTTAGTCTATTTACATTGTTCCTAACGATTACATAAATGTTTAAGTTTTTTTAAGATAAATAAAGCAGGTATTGTGGAAAATGAAAGGGAGAGTAAGCCAACAATCTAAGTTAGTGAAAGAGGGACAAAGAAGAGGACGAAAACTGTTACGAGTCAAAGAGAAGCAAGCAACCCATGCATGACCATAAACGGCGAGCATAAAAAAACAGTCACAATGTGGACTGAAGTCATACAAAACTTTGTCCCAAAAATACAAGAATAAAATGAAATTTGCCTATGTGTACACAATTTCTTATTGGTTTTCACGTCAAAATATCAGCTTATCCCTTGTGATTACAATAGAGGCAACTTATTAATATGTCGCCATTGAAGAGAAGCTATCGCTTCATCTCAGGGTTGATAAATTTGGTGAAAATTTCCTGAGTGTATCGAACACGCGTTGAGGGAATTTCGATGAATACTAAATGTGAATTTGTACAAGTTTGGACTCGTTGTTACTTAATTTGGAGCGATGTGAAAACGTGCTCAAGATATGCTCTGTCGCCGAAGTTTGAGTTGTGTTTTTTGTTTTGTTTCACACGCGCGCGCTCGATGCGTCACGCTCTCCAGACATGCGACAAATTTCGGATATACATCACCTTAAACTTTTCGGAATACTTTGTTTCTGCTGTAAATTTTTGGAGAAGTTCGTGTTCACCAGAAAAATTCATCCCCACCAAACGTGTCATCGTCTCTTTTTGCATGATCCAGTAAGTGAGCTGCAAGTAATTTTGCTTAGGTTCACGTTGCCGTTCATGCGTACACACTACGTAAATGTATCTTACGGCAACACGCACTTGAGTTTCGCATGCATGCAATACGAGCGGCAGCAACTAATGACAGTGCCACATCGCTCATCCGTCGAGGAAGTACCGTTGCACAAGTCGGTTATTAATATGCCATTGCAGATTTCGATTGCTATTTTAATGCTTCAGACAAGGAATATAAGAATAGAACTACACACTCAGGATTTTTAAAACACATGGCAGAGACCGTATGTTGAAGTGGAATGCTGAACCAGCGTCAAAAAGGTATTGATAACATCGTTAAAATATTAAAATATTACTGCAGTATTACGGACTTTGATTGTTAAAATAATATTAAGTATATGTGATATTGCAGATGCTGGCTATTATTATTATACATCGATAATACAGATACAGGTTAGAAAAGGTCGTAACTCAGTTACGCTGAAACTTTATCAACGAATTAAACAGAAGATGTTGCAATTACAGAAGTGATATATTGTGTTGAAAAAATTCACAAATAAGGGGATCACCTTTGTCGTAAAATCAATACTACACGCAAAATAGCAAAACGTAATAAAAGAAACATATTTCTTGTTAGTTTGTTGTGCATCGTTATCATCAAATGGGGATTTTCTAGAGAAATTTCAGAGCTGGGGATAGACTTGGTCAGACTTCATCGAGTGACAGACGAATGACGTTAATTCTGAAATCAATGTTTCTTAACTGATGTGGTCGGAAAAAACGACCTCATTTTTTCATACAGCGTCAAATGTGAGACAGTCTGGCATTTTCCTTCGTGTGCTCCTGATTATAAAAGCTGAAGTACGAGCTACAGCTGATATTTAGTGAAGATAATTTTCTTTGCGTTCGCAGTCAAATTTACCATAAACGACCCTAATTGGGCAAAATACTTAAAGAGGTTTTATTGTGACCGGCCCCCCCTAGCAGTGCATCTGCTCACTTCAGATGGGTGACCCTGCAGGTTGTTTCAGCGTATCTTAAGTCTATGAATAATTCTATTTCGGACTCTGGTTCAGCACAATGTAATGTTGCTCGTCCTAAAGTTTCAATACTATCGCACTTAAGCTCTAGCGCCACTTATCTTTCGAAACAAGTTCTGAAATCAACAAAAATACTTTGTACGCAATGGCTATTAGCTGCATATTTGAGCAGAAAGTAAAACTCATCTCCGTTTAGAAGCGCTCACTGAAGTAGTGTTCTCTTACGCTGTGTTGTGCTCACTACAGGTAGATATCCCTAAGGGCCTCCAGAGGGCCTCGTAACAAGACAGCGTGCACGACTGTTTTCATCTTCTCTTCTTGTTCAGTTTCCTCTAACTCGACTATGATTAAGGCATCAGCTTGCCAAAGTCGCGTTTTTAATTACGAGTGTTGTGTTTTCATGTCTGGGCCGTCAGAATATTTCGTCAGGAATTGCGCATCCATGCGATGGCAATCGGACGCTCAATTTCCACTCAGTGGACAGAATCGCTTTTACTTGTCAAAGTTTCCAAACTTCGACTTTTTTCTAATGAAATTTTGCCATGAAGATAACTTAGCAATTAGTTACTCTTCAAAGTTGTGAGATGCTAAGTGGTCTATTCTAATCTGATTAACGGGCAATAAATGTGGACAGTATTGTATCTCATACTTTTTACAAGTTACTTGCAGTGAAAGCTTAATTTTTTGCTTTGGGGCTTTCTTTTCTAGTTTTTCGTTGAGATTTCGTATCAATTGTTGTAGTATAATACTCAATTTAATTATTGAGTTTTCTCTCACGGTTGACGTACTGGCCCCAATCTGTAGGCCACAGTGTATTTGGCATGCTGTAGAACCCCGCCCTACATTGGGCGTGGTACCTATTTTCGCTGTTTTATTTACATCGGGTAAAAGAGATTCAGATTTAAATGGTGAGCGAAGAGTACGTGAGGTACTCTGGAGTTTTCTGCTTATTTCAAAACAGGGACCCGAGAGATACACGATGAAAACAATGTGAACGTGTTCTTTTTGTAAAATGTTATTTGGACTAAAAAGCGTTCGTGTAAAATAAAAATTAGTTCGCGCATGAGTGAGTTATTTGACCAACGCTTTCTACAAACTTGTTATAAAGATCAGCTAAATTAAAGTTTCGAGCAACCATATCCATGGCTCCGATGTATTCAAATGAGCTACTCTTAAAATACTGCATATGTTCGGTAATTTTATGACCAAATAAAATTACTATCATTGTAGCATTGTTCGTACTTGCTCAGTTTACCCATCCTCACTTGTTTATGTGTGCAATTGAAAATAATTACTACCTTTGAAATTCATGGAGGGCCAAAATTAGAAATTTCAGATTACATTTCGGGTAGCTGATTAATTCATTCTTTCCAAAGAAGTCCATTACCGATAGCAATCCTGCCAACTCTTTATCATGCTAGCAACTTCCTGCGACGTGAACACGGCTTGGCTTTAGGATTGCAATCAGGGTTACTAGGTGGTAAAACCTGCGTTAATTGAAACAAGACTTTTCATGGTGCCCGGTAGCGGCACCAAACGCTGAACACACACAAAACCCCAGAGTAATTTCACATTTTCGCGATCACACACGTGCGGCCGAAATAAGCCCGCTTTCTTGCGAACAAAGGCCCCCAGCCGACCAAACCCGTTTCAAATTGAAACTGGTCGCTCTGTCGAAATGAGCTCACGCCTGTGGCGAAGCGCTTGGAAAACTCACGTAATCCCTGGCCAGCTTCCAGATTTCCCGGCGAGATTTGGGGTACTGGAGGCCGCACCTGCCGGAGTAGCGGTTAGCATCGCCCCGGCAGCTGCTGCTGTGGCGGTGTGATGGTGGTTGTGGCATGAATAAATTAGAGTTGTAGCATCACATTTATGGCAACAGGAACAAAAATAACGACTTGGAGTTTTATTAATGTATAAAAGAAGACACTAAATGCTTAATTTATACAACAGCAGCAAGAATGACACAAATGCAGTAAAATAAAATCCAACAGCGAGACAGCAGCGACAACACCACCACAGCACCACCAGCAGCGACAACACCACCAGCAGCTACCACACCACCACAACACCACCACTTCCAGTCCCCAGATCGGGAAGCCAGTCGAGGTGAAGTGACGCCACACAATACGCTGGACGCCATCGCAGGACAGAACCAGCCCGCGCTCTGGGCAGTCAAAGGGAGACTCCAGGGCAGGCTGAGCGCACTGAAGATTGGGTGCAGGGCATATCACAAGGGTGCTAATTGCACGCCATGAGTGAAGGAAGCTCGTTTGCGGGAATGTGCTCTCATAACGACACATGTGGAAATAGTACTGACTTGAGCTAATGGGCTCCTCTGCTGATTGAAAGGTATGGGGACCAAGGCACTGACCTTGAAGAGGCGAGTCTGGAGGATTGACTGGTAAAACTGGCTCAATTTCTCCACAATAGACCGAGACTGGAAAAGTTAGTGCTTTGAACAGAAGTATTCTCAGCGCAAGATAAAAAAAGAACCAACGTAAAAATATACATTTTAAAAAAAGAAATAAATAAAATTGTATACTTTGACGTTGGTTCTTCTTTTTATCTTTCGCGTGAAATTCCCTAAGAATCGACCTATTGGAAGTATTCTCATTCGTGGAAAATCATTTCAAGATTGTTACGAAGTACGTATTCATTCATTTGAAAGGGACATATTCAAAATGACGTTGTATCCTATGCGAGTGATTTTTCTACTTTTTTTTCGCGTATGATTATATCGACTAACTTTTCTAAAATTTAAATCTGCCATCTTCATAGCATCACTCACATGGATTATTTTGCACAGTCATGAATCTATGTTTTGATCATTTTCGATACCATGAAATTCAAACTTCATCACGGCTCTCTTCAAAATCTTCGGAAACCTTCGGATGAAGAACAATTTTTACCTTTGCGAGTAACAGCGACCGGTATAGAATACTGTACATTACTATATAAGTTAGAAAATTTCGTCTCTGCCTACTTCTGGCGTCACAAGTGCAATACTATACATCTCTGTAATCATTGAAATCTTCACCACACGCGCACGTCTGCATCGCGCGTCGCCATGAACACCCAGAAAACTGCATGAATAACATTACTGGATTTTTCCCGGTAGCTTTGAGAGCTCCGTCACGACGCAAAACTTGTTTCAATAAATTCAATGAATATATTTACATATCTTTGCGATGGTCTACCGATTGCTTTTCTAGCGCGAGATGTCGCGCAAAACAGGAAAAGTTGATAAATTATGACAGATTTGTACGGCTGCAACGGATGAAAGAAATTTCAGGTTGAAGGGTGCAAAAATTGTTAAGTATTTATCTGATTAGGTGAGGAGAGATAACCATCCACCGACACGGTTGAGCTAAACTTGATGTGTGTTGTCAGTATAGCGGCTTACTATGTGGTGCTCTCGAATGAATGCAATAGAAATTGATAATTGCTTGCGTTGACTGATGGCTTGCTGACTTAGTCGAACTTTTTCGCTGGGGCATCCATGATTTTAGCCGTACAAGAATAACTTCTGCATTGGGTGGCTAAAATCATAGATGCTTGGGTGAAAAGTTAGATCGGAGTTTTGTATCATGTCATGCGAAACTTGAGTTATACGAGTCGAAATTAGCCTTTGTTATTTAACCGATGTCATGTTTGTTTGAAGTTATGAATAAGTGAGATTAATCTTTATGCGCGTAAGTTGAGGTTCGCGTATGGTGACGTACAACACGAGGATTGCCTATATACTTCTCTCTTTACTTCCTGGCTTCCGTGGACACTTGGGAATCATCCATCTGAGTACCTCTCGCTTTGGGTGCTTCGAATGCTGCTTCCTCCTGTGCAGACGGCTGTCGATTTTGAAATTCATTCACCCGATTTGTGTAATGCGGTTATCAGTTTTATTTTATTGTATTAGCGTAGTGAATTATTCCGAGGTAAAAAATAAAAATATAAATTCCCATCATAAAATCTAAGACATGGAATTGTATATTGTATCCTAGCATGGTCCTGTAAAAAGAAACAATACAGTTCGGTTCTGAGCATTAGCCGAGTATGCGAATATTGGTACTTGTGGCGTATACATTTCCTACTTTCATTGACATTGAGTCGTATTTTTGGAGTCTATAATGAGCGAGTTAATATTTCAAGCCTGTAACCGAAGTGAAGCTTCTGATTTTACATGACATTAAGGTTTCTGTATTTTGATAGCCTGAAGCGAATATTCTTTCATTGCATCATGTTTGAGAGTTGCAGCACACAGCGGAGCCGAGTTTTGAAGTATGTTACATTTTATTCCTCTCGCTACGATGCCGCCTACAAATGTTAAGCGCTGAGTTACGAGGCAACAGTTTGGGGCTTGAGCTGGTATCGATTCGCAGACTAAGCAATCTCCCACGCACGCTGCTTCATCTTAATTCACCATTGCCTTATTCCAGTCTTGAAATTCATTCTTAGTTTCGTGGCTTCTTTTCTAGGGGTTATTTCCATCATATACGTTCAGATTCCCCTCTAGATTTTGTCCGAGGATTCATGGATTTATTTTTAGAGTTCATGGATTGATTTCCATGAATTAATTCTCAGCCCTACTTCCGATCCCAATGGTGTGCCTTAAGTTCCAGGCTGGAGGAGAGCAGGAGGGAGTCGGCCACCCAGGTGGAAGCTAATGGCAATTGTTTCCCCGTACTTAAGGACTTAGCTCTCATCCAGGATATGTAACACACTACAGGATTCTTGGGCTCCTCGCGCAGTTTTGCTCTTCGTTGTAACAGCTATTTCCGTTAATAGAATTAAAAGGGCGATTTTTAGGAAATCTAATACGCAAGATAAAAAGAAGAACCAATATAAAAGGGAACATTCTTTTAATAACAAACGTTTCGGAATCACCGATTCCATCATCAGTGCTGTAAAACAGTAAAAAACAATAATGAACAAATTGCGAAAAAGCTATAAGAATATAATATCAATATACCTACATTGAACGAAAAATAGCCAAGTCTAAGAAAAATATAAAATTTAAATGAAATATTCGAAGCCATACGTACACATGCACCTAAATTCTAGCAATCAAACCAACACACAATAACATTTACAC
>JACJUY010001183.1:105446-152290 GCA_014220935.1 Platorchestia sp. MABIK | reverse complement strand
TTCAATTAAGGATTTTTCTACGGTAATAAAGAAATAATCATGTTTGGTTTACTGAATTACATGATATAAAAATTACGCAAGAAATATATTTCAGACAAACTAAATGCAGCGTTTGTACCATGGGGGGGAGGGGGGCGACGAAATTTGTCATTATTCTAAACATTTAGGCCTGTCCTTGAATTTCGTCCATGAGAATATATCAACATGCGAATCCAATACTGAATACAAATAATAATAGGCTATAATTTTCCATACTGAATGATAATAAGCTGAAAAATGAAAATTACCATATAAATACCAAAAAACTGTGCTCAAGTAGAATATATTGAAGTGACTAATCTGTAGCACTCATCAAGTGAATCAATGCTGATGTTGAAACTAGGAATCTATTTCTTCAGCCTAACCTAACACTCTACATCATGCTACAAAGAACTGGACTTTGCCAAGTTCACAGAGCAAAGTCATTATTTTATCATCATTCCTGAACGAAGAAATGCAAACCATCGCACCAGATAACTGACACTGGCGTCCTGAAAGAGCGCTATAAGTTCCTCTGTTTTAGTTCCCCACCGAACTTCGTACTGCGACGGTATGACAAACGGTATGACAAACGACAACGGTATGACGACGGTATGACTAACCGAAGCACTAACGTGCTACGGGTTGTCATTGGCAAAGTTTAGCCGAACGCTTTCAATGCAGCCATTCTCGCAGGAGCAAAAATGATTTAACCTTACTTTCGTCTGGATCTGGATGTTGAAATTATTGAAATATAGTTAAACTTCAACGTAAAGTATGTCCAAAAGTATGAGCAGTGGAACATTCTAAGGAAATGTGCAGCATGAACAAACGTACTCATGGCATTAAATTTCCTTCAAAGTATTCATCTTCGTAAGCCAAACACTTAAATACATCGCCGTTGCAATCGATGCTAGCACTCCTGGAACTCGTTTTCTAAAAAATGTAGCAGCTGCCTCGTAGTATAAACTTGGATGTCCTGAACGTCCTGAATCTTTTTTTTCCGGGTTTTAATTTTTGAGAAGAGGAAAAAGTCACTTGGGCAGAGATAAGGCGAATACTGCGGCTGTCGAATCTGAGGGATGATGTGGATGGACAGAAACTGATGTACTAGGTGCGCTGAATCAGCAAATGCGTCATGATGGTGCATTTTTTACTCAGCTGGGAGCTTGAAATTTTAGCCTTTGGTAACAAATAGCCTCTTGAAACATGGCGAACGTCACTTCATTTACTGTCTGCCAGGTGAAACTTACTCATTTCAAACGAACAATACCCTTGAAGCATAAGAAAACGATCAACTTTGTCTTTACGCTGTTTCGACCTATTCGTGCTTTCTTTGGTCCCAAAAACGTTAGGTCTGCCGCAGCGAAGACAGGTCTGGGTTTCGGGATCATACTCAGATTTACAATGCATCTTATTTTGACCGTTTTCAAATGGTTGAATTTCCCTACTAGTTTTGGCAAAATTTGATGCAGATTCATAGCTCAACTTTCTCAGTCATAGTCAATACGACGACCTCGAGCTTCTGACGGACTTTTCAAGCAGTGTTCCATAAAGTGGAAGTGAAGTATAGCGTACTTTGCAGTCGGAATCAAATGCAATAAGTGCTGACAGGTTGCAATTCGCACATTTCAGCTGTCTCCATCGCAACAGTCTTGATACTTTTTTGGCCGCACTTTGTAAGTTCCTTCCGGGCTTAAATTTTTCGAGAATTTGATTAATGTGTTTATCAAAATGAATTATTTCTTAATTAAAATTCTTTGAAATGAAGCATGTGCACTTCTAAGCGAAATTTTCCTCATTTTATCATGGAATTAAATTCATTTCTAATTGGTTTTAATGACGTAATTTTCTTTGTTCCTCCCTCACATAAGGCGAACAACTGGTGCAATTAATCATTTTAGTCCACTATCATTTTTTGGAAATATTTGGATTTGCCACAATGATTGCTGAAGGGCGCTTTCAGCGGGGCTGATTTCATTTGAAACCATAATGAAATCCTGACATTTAATTACATGGGGGCGTTGAATTAAATTCGAAAATAATATTCTTCGTGGAGCTTTGGTCGACGTCGTGTAAAATATCTTCTACCCAAATACATGTTCAAAAAATGCAGTATCTAAGACTTTATCTATGTAAAAATATTCCAGTCTTCATAAGTTAATCTGCAAATCAAATTAAGTGGCAGTGAATTTCAGATAGCGTTCATTGCATTAAAATGAAAGGTCGTTTATTTATTTCAAATTTAAAAAACAACTTTACCCCCTGCAAATAAAAATTTCTCCCCATTTTATTTGAGTGTAAAATGCACAATTTTTTCAAGTGATAAAAGATTCCTTTTCCGCAGAGAAAAATAAGGTTTTGGAAAATAACGTGGAGGGGACCGGCCATTGAAAAAGATTTTGGTCTCAGTCCTGACTGACAGCCTGGCCACTGTGCGACAATTTTTTTTCACCGTATTTTTAGCATTGTGTCTGCTGAGCAAACATCATTTCTAACAAACTCACATGTAATTTCTCATTGAACGTCCATTCCTGTAGGAAGATTTCAAAATTCGGTTCTCGTGCTGAGTTATGTGTTCATTTTTTGAGTCACTCATTATTCTCTGATAACACTTGGCTCTGCTATACATAAGCAATAAATAATGCATATCTACTTCGCGTACATTTAATTTTGGTCATTTTTGCAAGGGCTGCTCGGTCCTAAAGTTCTGGAGGAAGCGTGGATTTAAATATTGTCTTCATTTCCGTTTGCAGGTGATTCACTCGGATGAGAAGTCAGAAAATTGGACCCTGCAGATCAAGTTTGCTCAGATTCGTGACTCCGGCATTTATGAGTGTCAAGTGAACACTGTTCCTAAAATATCAATGGCCTATCAACTCAATGTTGTCGGTAAGTAATCTTTTACATGTTTTTCGTGTCGTTTGAAAAGTGAGAAGACAACTAATTTCGATGTGGAGGAAAAATAAATTTAAGAAAAGGTATTTTCTATATTATATTACCGCATAAATAAAATTGCTTACGCCTATTCTAAAGAAAGATGAATAGAGAATAATTTAAGAAAATAGAACAGACCATAACATGGGAGAGTAGGGTTGAGCAGAGCAGAATAAAATAGAGCAAAACGCAGCAGAATAGAGCAGAGCATAACAAAGCAGAATAGAGCAGAGCAGACAGAACAGCGTTGACTAGAGCAAAGCAAAGCGGGAAAGAGCAAAATAAAGCGAAACAGATCAGAAGAGAGTGGAAAAGAGCAAAACAAATCAGAACGAAATAAAATGAAATGTGACAGCAACAATTAGCCGAGTGGTTAATTCTAGGTTTACTACCCAAGTCTTAAACAGTTTGGCACCAATCACGCCCAAGCACGAGCATAGAAGTAGAGGAAGAATAGTAACAGTTATCCTGAAGGCCATGAACTAGACAGGCACTGGTACGATCGTTTTAACAACTGAAAGAGCCCATTTATCGACATTATGCCCCCATGATATGTCAGCTTTCTGTAGTGTTAGTCAGACCAAGGTTCTTGTAGGTCAGTTACTTCCACGTTTTGTTGACGCTGTGCTCGAACACTTTCCAATGCATCATAGATGCACAAAAATAGAAGATGATCAGGAGTGAGGTCCTCGGAGCATTGAGGCGAGAAATCGCTCCCCAAGACACCGGTTGCAGCGGGCTCATCTACGAACACATATTGAGTGACGGGAGCTTCAGGGAAGATTTGTGTACTCGCAGCCTGCTCGGTCAGGTTACTGTGTCGTTGCATCTTCCAATCGCAGTTAAATAGATATGTTTAAATAGATGGAGATAGGGAAGTGTAATATCTTTGAATATAAGATAGGTGGAGACAAATAGATAGATGGAGATTGGGGGAGAGTAATATCTGGTAATATCAGACAAGTGGAGATAAATGGAAAGATAGAGATTGGAGTGGAATATATGGTTACATCAGGTAGGTGGAGATAAATAAATACATGGAAAGAGGTGCGCAGATGGAGAGTGATTTGTGCCCAACGGGTGCAAAAATGTATGAACTTTACATATGAACTTCAAAGTTTTGCAGATGACGATTCAAGGAAACGATCGCTCAGCCCTTGCCATTAAAAAAACTTGACTGAACTACAATACCAAGACACGTGTGCCATTCTCTGTACCTCTCTCAGAGTAAAAATGATTTTCTAGCATTTCTTTCAGCCAATGTTCTAATAAAAAAACTCAATCAGGAGAATGATGTCTTAGTTCGCGACCATACATCTGACCTGCGACAAAAAGCTCTTTCAGTGTCAAGGGATCTGCTGTGGAATAAGCTCTCAAGCATGTAAAAAATTTTTCTAATATCTCAAGAATTCAAGGCGACCCTGTCACGCCACTTCACAATTCTGTTGCAGAGAATTACACACTATGGTATTTTATTCTTCAACAGGAGCTTAACTTTCAAACTAAGCAACTCCCAATAAACTTAAAAACTCCTCACTGTTGTTCTAATGTCAGTATTTGAAATTCTGTGAAACTGAACGTGATGTATTTGAGTTTAATATTTTTCTTTTATCATACTTTCGTTATCATTGTCGATTCTGTATTTCAACACATTTGAAAACAGACACACTGCCAAGACTACGTTACACATATATTGTACAGTTTATCCCGAAACCACACATGAGACACATTTTCGCTCTAATCTTTCTCTGGGTTTTCATCCATCAAATTTTTCAGCACGTTTATTCAGCACGTGACACGACCCAATATGAGAATATTTATGATACTAAGTAGCTACACTAAAGAATACGAGTACCGCCGGGGAGGAACCCAGACATTTTATAATGACCAGCGAATAGTTCTCCCAGTGCCCATGGGGCCATGCGAAGCCCATCATATCAATAATTCTTCTTTCTTCATTAAAATATAATAAATGAAAGCAAAACATTTTTTAAGTTTCAAAAATGGTATTTCCTCTCATCCAATCTGCGGTGGGTTTTGTAATAAATGTCTTTGGTTACAGAAACAAATTTTAATTTGAATTCTAACTTCGGATCGAGTGCTCCAACCACCGCATTTCAACATCAATATTTTTCAACAACTTTTCATGTACATTTGCCCTCATGTCTCTACATCCTAATGTACATATATTTTTTGTAAAGAGTTAAAGCTAATCGGTGAACCAATTATTTTCCTGTGCAATACACAGGATGATGTGTACTAAAAGTAGCTAGATGTTACTTATAAACGATTTCATTCTATCATTGTTCTCTTGAGCTAATGTTCGTATATCAGCGAATGACCAGATTTTGAGAAACTTGAGACGTTTTATGTATATAAACTGTAACTTCGTTTTCCCTATGTTTTCATCTAGAAATAAGAAACAAGCTCATTTTAGCAGTTTGAATTTAAGTTGACTTTTTTCAGGAATGTGAGAAAAACAGTCCTGCATTTATTGTTGCACAATAGAATTTTTTATTTATGTTTTTTGAAATAACTGATACCTGAAAATTATTATGACAACACTCATAAAGCGCTTAGCTGCCAGCTATTGATGAATAAATATTTTCACCTCCATCATTTTATCAAAAATACCGCAAGTATTTCAATAAATTAAATCGGTCCGCTGGTTCGCTAATTCATAAAGAGATTTATTTCCACTCCCAAACACGTTAAATGTTTCCGAGTCCTAAATTAAAATTAAGTATATGAATAAAAGTAAACGAAATCTAGGGTAATCTTTAAATGAAAATAAACGTATATTAACGCAATCATTGATATCAGTACACTTTTTGTAGGATTTAATTAATTAGATTTAAGGATCTTCTTACTAAAAATTTTAATTAAATTCAATACCTTTTATATCAACTCGAAAACAAAATGTTTTTGTTTCATTATATTTCAGTTCTACCTAACAAAGCTATCACTGAAATATCATTCCGTAGATCTTAAAATAAACTTCCGATGATCTATGAAGAAAAACACATTCCTACGACCCAGCGGGCAGATATCGACAATTCTGCCCTGACCTTCATTTCGTAACCACGCCATGCCCCAATGCCGTTCACGAATCTGACAACCCAGACGTGTGTTCTTTTTTGGCAGAATCGGAAGCAGTGATCCAGGGGCCCGAGTACGTGAAGGCAGGCTCGACTATCAACTTGACCTGCACCGTCAACCTTCCTGACACCCAAGGCAAGTTGGAGTGCTCAACTTCAGATTAATGTGCGTGCTCACTCAACTTCAAAACTTTTTTCTTCAGTAAGACGTTGGGTGTTCTGGTAATCTAAGATGTTTGTTATCATTTGCAATTTATTACTCACGCTTGAGGATCACTGATATGAGAAGAGGAGCACGAAGAAAAGATTTTTGTCGTCCACTGTTCCTAAAGACCTGAATGAAAATATTCCTTCAAACTCGCCTGTCGTACTACGAGAAAAATAGCCTAGTCAGGTCTTTAGCATCGACGAACAAGAGTTTAACGGACTGCTGACCAGGCTTCTTAAGGCATCAACATACTGACCATGACTGACCTACACCCCACGTTAAACATCGTTTTTCAGAGATTTATTCAAAGGGTGTTGGGGGTTCTTAACTTTTAATAGGTAATTCGTGCATCAGTATCATCTGTTCTAGATACGACACTCCCTTTCATTAGACGTACAAGAAGTTGGTAGAATATTACAGGGTAGTACATAGTCGCTTCTAAAATTTATCGTGGAGTATTTTGGCACTAGAGGTCACTGCCATTTCATCTCACATGCTTTGCACTTAACTTCCACTTTGAACGTTCATATATCTTCCTAAGCGACGCTCTCACGACTGCCTCACTAGCGCAGCTTACGTGATCTTGAAGACTCGCTTAAAAAATTCGTTTTTCCTTCGCATAAACACACACAACAATGCGCTATGCATCAGTGCATGTGACCGTTTCCTACCGACAGCATTAAAGGTGTAAAAAAATGATTGTTCTTTAATTTTAAATATTGATGACAAAATCGGAAGAGAGTTCTTCTCCTAGTTTAACTTTAAATAACCATGACAAAATTGGTGAAAAAAAATTTTACGCTAACACTGTTAGTGAAACGAAAATCATGCCGATTAAGCTGATTTAAATCAAAAGGGAATTAGAGTGACTCCTTGAAAACGATTATTAAACGACACGTAGCTCCTCCACCTTGTTCAGCAGCATATCATTCTGAAATGAATGTTCAGAAAACTTTCTAAGCTTTGCCATTTGAACTAACCCAAAGCTTGGTACTTCGATCTAATGGAATTTCTGACATGACATAATTCTCATTGCTTTTCTCGACCAGTGTAATTCCTTTTTAACTATATCTTTAATTTTCTGTCAGGGTGATACTGTTTTACAGTTTGTAATTTATGTTTTTTCCCCATTACACATGCTCAATGACCTCAAAAAACTTCCTCATGCTATATGTTCATACTTATGATACAACTGTTTTTCTGGACATTAGTATTTTTCCCATAGGCATTTTAGGGACGAGGTTATATTTTTTCAAGTTGAGTAACTTCGCTTAATAAGGGCCACAAATGCAGTGTAATTTTTAGCTTGGCTGCAAAAATGAGATAATGAAAGGCATTTAAAAAAATGAAAAAATTAAGTTCTTCAATGGAAAATTTGGTCTCATTAATTACACGGCACAAGATGACGAGTTCCCGAATTGGCTGACGTTCTCTCATATGGAAATGGCGTCAAAAGCATTCGAGCAATATGTTTTGTGCTTCGTATTATTCGTGTTTGCTTTTGCTCTCGCAGTTACTGGCAAAAAAGACATTCACACAAATGAGATCCAAGGCGTTGCTGCAGCACTGCGCTTTAAGTAATTATGATACATCACTCAGTCGACGCGTTACTTTGAAGTTATGTGTGGTTTTTAAATCTGCTCTTTACCAACACTTCATTCGCATTTCGACCATCAGTACTGAAGCGCTCAAATACAGTCGTGATGGATCAATATCAACATAGATAATTCAGCAACAAAATTTGTACTGGTGCAAAAGAGCTTTCTATCTACGCTATTAAGCAGTGCCTCGTTCAGTTCACTTCAATCATTGTTACGTGGACACAGCGAAGCTAATTTGCTCATTTAGAGGTAAGTATAGATTTCTTAAATATTGATGTTCAAATTGCCTCTGGGTGCAGTTGCCAGTCTGGACCACTAATGCACGGAATGACGGATAATGCACATCTTATATTTTCATGCTGCAGACTCGATGTGTTCATTTCGTTACGCAAATTATTTTCCACTTTAAAAGTTATTTATGCCAGATTGCCAGAGCACGCTAGTTTTTACGTTCGATATCCATCAATAAAAGACGCGCTGTAATTAACATACCATGTGTTATTTGCAGGCGCTCAAAGCAAGTGCTGAAAGCGCACGTAGTTTTTAAATATTTCGTATAACTGAGATACTTAACCACAACTCAACTGGAAGTATTGGACTCAACGCACCTGAAGGGAATGTGAAAGCGTTAAACTTTTTTTTTATTTTTCTGTCATTTCATCACTGAATTTTGATTTCATAGTTGTACAAAGTGTTCATCAACCCTGAATACTTAGGAAAAAAGTTTCGATGCATCTTGGTGTGCCGACGTTTGGCCTGAACCAACAAATCATACCACCGATCGCTTTTTCTGCATGACACCATGCTTGAAGAAAGGAATTAATACGCAGAAGAAAGAAAATATTTAATACGCTGTGACACCATCTATCATACGCCCAGTGGCCCATGGGGAAGGATTGCCAGTCCCCGATCTTCCCCGCTTACTTTCCGACAGACAGAGATATGGCGGATGATGGAACTGAACTTGCTGTGTTAGAAAGTGTTCCAAGTACCAGTGATGCTGATGCATCATATGAACCGACAAGTACCTCTTGTAGCGTGCACAGAATCACACAAGGGGAACTTCATGACCTGATTAGGGATTTAGAACTCCCAAAGAATAAAGATGAGCTTAAAGCATTCAGATCGCAGCAGTGGAACCTCCAGGAAGATAAAACTAAGATATCTAATCTTCGTGATCGTTAAAATGAACTTTCTACATTTTTCAGCTGTGACGGTGACTTAATATTTTCTAATGATGTTGAAGGTTTGATGCTAAAATTAAAAATTTCCTCATAGCAGATGATTAGAGATTGTTTACAGACGCCTCAAAAACAAGCCTGAAGGCTGTGTTATTGCACAACAGTACTGAAATATTATTATTAATCCCTGTTGCTCATGCAGCACTGGGTAAAAAAGATTATTCAATGTGCCAAAGCCTTCAGAATTGAATAAACTACAATCAACATAATGGTTAGTAGTATGTGTTTATTGCCCACTAATAGCTATTACGTTAGGTTTACAAGGCGAGTACACAGAGTAGTGTTGCTATATTTGTGAGTGGGATTGCTGCGGAGGCATGCCCGTTACGAACAGAACGAATGACCCGTACGAACAACTTTGATGCCTGGCACTGAAAGTAATTTATGCCAACCTCTTGTGAACCCTAATAGTATTGTACTACAATCGTTGCACAGAAAACTTGAACTTATGAAGCAATTTAAGTTAGCCCTAAATAAAGATGCACGTGCATTTGAATACTGATGTTGAAAGTTTCCACGCCGAGGTAAGGTAAAGGATGACCAGGCTTTTTAAAGAACCTCAGGTATGCGAGCTTATCCAAGACAATTTGAATCAATCCTCAATCCTAATAAGCTATATGCCTGGCAATGTTTCTGGAATGTTAGCTCACAATTCTTGGGCAACTTTCGTGCTGAAAATTACAAAGGCCTAGTGGAAGAACTTAAATCTGCCGGTGAGTAAATTTGATGCAACTTGCCACTAAAACTGCACTTCATACATTCAAACATTGATGTTTTCGAAGCGATCTGAGGAGCTTTTAGTGACGAATGTGAAAAGCTATTCCATCAGGACAGTTCAGCAATGGATCAGCCACATAAAGAAAAGTGGTCAGTTTTCCTGTTAGCAGATTTTTGCTGGATGATCCCCAGAGATTCTCTGGACGTCCACCTTAAGTGACGGGCCAAAAGTCGACGCAAATAAAAGGCACAGTTTGTTAACTGTTATTCGTGCAATTTATTTCCATAGCGTTACATGTTAAATGAAAATACTGATATAACTTGAAAATCAGAGCGAGCAGACAATTTTAAGTGTTATTCACGGGTTCAGTGACCCGAAATCTATATAAGACGAGTATTTGCATCTCAGTAATTTTTTCATAATTAAGCAATGTTATGTTAATGGAAAGAAAATATATTGATGTTTTCCGATTTCGTATATCGATGCAAATTCCAAAATTAAATTAAAAATAATTTCGGCCCTCGTCATCAAAACTTTACGTTTCTAGCGCATATTAATTGAATGGGACTCGGTCTGGACGAGATTGAGCATTGCAAGCACAGACAGTGAATGAAAAATTCGATGACTTCAAACATCCTGATGAGATAATGCAGGCTGCACCCTCTACAGCGCGTGTACGGGCAAGACAATGCCGCAATACCGTTTGAAATTCCTGTATCCATCTGTGCCTGCCTGGCCGTCAGCTGAGCGCATTCTGCAGGGCTGCTCTCGAGACAATGATGTCCAACAGAGCGCCTAATTCGCACGCCTCCACTCGGATCAACAGAACTCCACTGAATCTCATGCTGTGACATCTGACTTCGAATGTGGAGGAATTGATTATATGTATGCGCATGCTCAAAAGCATGTAATGAGTTGAATTTGAAAACTGTGAGTTGAATTAAATTAAAAATGCACGATACCCACCATTGTTTGATTGATGTTAAATTGTAAATTAGGCCCTTACGTTTGGTATGAAATTTTAAATTCATGACGTAAAATTCATGGGAGCTAAGCAGTGAAATGTCAGTTCCACTTTTAAACAATAATACCTTCAAGACATGCTACGATATCGATCTACGTTACCTTTAAGATCTATTTCTCAGTTCCGCAAATTGAGTCTGATTTCCACACTTCAGTTATCCACGTGAATAAAACACCACCAACACGCTTGGCGGTTAATTCCAAGACATCGTTCTGGAATCTCCTCGAATGAAGTTCTCGCACAGCAGTGCCGGAAATCATGCCCCAGGGTGTTGTCTAGCGACCGCAAAGAGATTCGTCCAAGTATTATGGATGGCTTTCTGCGGAAGAACTCATACCATTATTGTGGCTGGATGCTATTTGCATATTGCAGACAATGGTGAAGTTATCCGTTTTTTGAGGACGTTCAAAAGTTCTAACGACTTCATTAGTTAGATTGGAATTAATGAATATTCCGGTATGACGGCCATGGCTATTGCTGCAGGATTCTCAAAATTGTACCTTTAGAACTCAGTGAGGATCTATAGAGAAGTTAGGCCAATATTGCTTCTCGATGTGTTGTACTGACATTACATTATACCTCAGACATGTGTCCATTTAGAGTGTGTAAAGTATTTTTATTTCAAGATTCAATTCATCTTTTTTTAACGCTGGTGGAATGTTTTTCTAATTCGAAAAAACGGCTCGCAAAATGTACCAGGTGTCACAAGTCGTGTACACTCACTAACTATTTGAATAAATGGCTAGTTTAAAATTGCTACATCGATTGAAAACGCTGCACCACCCCCTGCCATGAGATAGATTTTAATAAATAAAATCGCAAAGAAAACAGCGTTCAAAAATGTAGTGAGATCTTTCGTTTAGAGAAGAAATGCAGTGAGTTCATTTGTAAAGGCCATGAATGGTGATTCCAAATGATGCACAAAGTTCTTTTGTCGTAAATTTTTCAATGGATGAAACAACTTGAACGGTGACACGTTATTGTTTTTCTTTAATCTAACAATGCATCTTTTGTTTTCGTGGCTCACTTGCCTGATAACGCTCACTAGCCTGATAGAACAATTCGAACGGTGACATGTTATTGATTTATTTCATCTAAAAATGCATCTTTTGTTTGGTTTGTGTGGTTCACTACCGTGCTGATGACGCAATGGGACGGAGTAGCGATAGAGAATTTTTAAGCAAACCATGAGGAGAACATCAATCAACGTGTTCTACTTCAGGCAGACTAGATCAGTTGTTTGGTCAAATCTTGCTTTCAAAGGGAATGTCCAGGTGTCGAGCCATAAATTGTTGCTCAAACGCTTTAGTTCCAGGATATCGAGGATTATTGGGGCGAGGGCTCAGGGAATAATCCCTTGTCTTTTTCTTCAGGCAACACCACCAGCGTAAACAGACTGCCCGTTGAAGCTAAGGGGACAGTCAAATAATGAGTATATTGGTCGAATTGTCGTTAAATACGAAAACAATAATAGTTGTTTACTTTATCGATAAAAAATATTGACTGCATGAGCGTCTATCATCATATGGTAATTCGGAGCTTGCTACATCATATGCTGATTTTCTTAGGAACTCGAAATTTGTCGGGTCATATTAATCGGCTTACGAACGAATTTCAAGTGAGCTTGTTTAAGCTGATTCTCAGCAAGGCGACTCAAAATATTTATGCGGGAAACCCTTCAATTCAACTAGTGAGAGTATTCGATTTTTACAAGGGTACATCGTTACTAATGCAACTGTTACTACTACTCTTTTGTTTTCAAAGACCTCAAACGGTTCCTGTTAGACTGACAAAATGGTGTTCAGTGGGATCGATACATTTGAACTAACAAATAATTCAATGAAGAAATGAACTAGAAACCAAATGCTCCCTTTCCGGCATACTAATTTCATCATTATCCCATGTTCTTGTCATAAGTTCCACTTCTTTCATCTGGAAATTGAAATTTCACGTACTAGCAGTTGGTTTCAAGCTTCTAACCTTCCCTCAGAAGACATCACAGCTGGGACATCCTCTTCTCAGAATTGCTACTCCCTCGGACAAAGCCCTTCACAATTTCCAATTAATGTGGAGATTAGCAAATTAATTGGTCTTCTCGAAATCGCCGTTGCGTATGAAGCAGTGACGAGGATTCTGTCTCGCATGATACGATAAGTAATGGCTCAAAAATACTTCAGTATCGTGAAATAGAATGAGTCAAGCAGAGTGAGGGCTAGCTCTTGAAATACCGACTGAGTTTTGGAGTGGTATTGCGGGTTTGGATAAATGACCTTCCAGTGCTTCTTGGGTGGATATTAAGGTACAGCTTCCACGAGATGTCTCAATCACCAAATGAAAGTTTGACATTGAAATTGTTTCTCATAAAAAAGTTAGTGTTATGCTTAGACTTCTTTGTTGGAGCATTTCAGATCAAAATTGAAGAAAAACAAAGACTAAAGGAAAAAAATAGTTGTTCGATGTTTATTTTTCATGAAGTTATCTCCATTACTGTCTTAACATATTGAAGAAGAAGGAAAATGAAAATTGATTTCAATTAATCTCATGAAAATACTATAACAGGAAATTTTCGGCTCGAAGACATCAAAAGCCATAAATAATTATAAACCGTGTCTAATGCAATCCGTATACAGTAAAATTGAAAATTTCTCTGTTAAACTTTCTCTGTACTCTGGCAAAACTTATATTTTCGCTAGAATATTCTCTAGAAAAGATAAAAGGCAGACTTTTCAGAGCAAAAATACTTTAAAAGTTCTATAATACAATCTGGTTATCACAAGTCGTGTACATTGAATGGGAAAGAAGTTCAAGCTATTCACAACTAAAATAAAATCAGATTCTAAAACAAATCAAGATTTGCGCATTGACAGCGTAATTCAAGTTCAGACTGGCACTTTGAATTGGATGAAATTTACGAGGCCGATTAACGTTGTTTTTTCTATTCGACGGCCATTTCAGCAAAAATTTTTTCCAAAGATTTCCGCGTTTGGCGTTTCTGCGAACACTGAATCTAAATGCAAATCCGATTCAACCTTGCATAGAAAGCCTTCCTTATTGGCTAATTTCATGAGCACGTAGTTTAAAATGTAAATTCTTGACCTTAGTTCAGAGCACCGGGCGAGTTCGATACGGAGTTAGCCACCACGCTCGCTGCACTGCACCTATTGACCGTGAAGATAAAACAACCCTGCATTGGGCAAACAACATGAGATAGCGTGGCTTGAGCTTACATCAGTACTGATCAATCCACTCTCCAATGCCCCGAACACAGTGGCTGCTCATTACGCCGCCCAAAAAATACACTTGAATGCCATGTAGCAAGGCACAAACGACTCGAAAGTCTCAGTCTCCAAGGGAAGCTCTGTTTGCTTGCCCTGGAACGAAGAATTTGCCCTAATAACCCGACAGCTTTTGATGAGCATTAATGGATCCACTTCGAATGCAATCAATTCACTTGACTTATTCTGGCGTTCAGTTTTATTGGCACTTGCAACAACATGTTTGCCATGGCGGCAGATTCGCACTAATTACACACATTGAGCGGCCTTCGATGATTGCACGTGACAACTGGTCCTCTGTTTAGTTCACCCGAACCTGACATATGCTAGTGCGCCAATACTACAAAGATCCACAGTGCACACCTCGCTGGTATTATTTATTCAGGGTCGCTCTGCACTTTTGGTGAGAGCGCTGGTCGTTCAAAAATAATAGAATCTGTGTTTTCGCCGAAACAACTGTTGTTTTGTCTGAAAACTTGAATGCTTCGTTTAAGCGCTGAAATATTTAATGCGCCTAATAACCAGCTTATGGGTGTGACGTATCTCAATTAATTTTGCTCTTTTTCTGGAAATGATAATTGTTTTATGCATGAAATGAGGCTAACTGAGTCTTAAAAAAGATGCAGCATTCTTTTCAGCACTGAAATTTACATTTTGAAATTTGAAATTTAATTCTTTAAGATATTACATCAGTTTTATTCAGGATTGAATGTCCATTCGTATTTTGAGTTCTTCAAAAATTCTGCCAATGAGACGGTAAAAACATTTTTTACTTTGGCAAATATCTAATCGGCAATTTTCAAAACTCCTCTCCTCTAAATGATGCTCAACAGTTCTTTGTTAAAATATCGCATCGTTTCTCCTGTGCATTGACTCGTGGGCTGTAAAAATATCGCTAAAGCATTGAATATGTTTTGGTATTTCAATGTGCAATTCAAATTCCGAATTTCAGGACAGTGTTATTTGTTGCATTAATTATTATTTCTACGAAGCTCTCCAGTAATAGCATTGTAAGTAACGCTGAGACATAGAATAATTAACAAAGATTGAAAATCATGTTCGAAATTTTACATATATATATGTCATTATACGGCGTATTTGTGTGTTGTAAATTTGGAATCAAATGGCAATGCTTACTAAAGTGGGGTTTTACGTGCCAGTTATATTCCAGTCTAAACCTAACTGAACTCCGAAGTCTACTATGAGAAAAATATACTCAAAGTGTGTTAGCTTCCCGAGGATATGCTCCTGGATTGTGGAAAGAAGGTGCTATGAATTTCTGAGCATGGCGCTCACCACGGTAGAGGAAACAAGGTAGGGCCATTTCTATGGGATAAAATACACCTCCTCTTGTTTGGATAGCCAATAGAACGGCTTTATTTCTAACAAACTTTATGAAGTCACCAAAACCCCATGTCGTTAGGCCAATAGTGGAGCCAGATTTGGGGGTAGCAGTGCTACCAGATGCAATATGAGCCCTGCTATTGGTTCGTTGCCGTGACGTCAGCAAAACTACATCATCAACGGAAAAAAAAGGGTTTGAACCTACCTTGTTTCTTCTACCGTGGCGCTTAATCACATAACGTTATTAGGTCTGATTACCCCAGACTTAAAATTTATGTTTATTCAGCAAGACCCGCAATGCTGCAGTAGCATAGATACTCTCAGAGTCTTTAACTGGATTGAAACGACTATCAATGTAGGTTTAATTCATTCTTCAGATGGAACTTTAGTCCCTGAGACTAACCACTCAGAGTCTGTGTTGATTTTAAGATTATGTTTTTGGACATTTAGTAGTGGATCGTCATCCGCTCTAGATCTTGTTTTGCGATTTCCCCTTGAGATATCTATCGCAATACCTGATTGTTCGCAAAAAAATGCTTGGATAATAAATTTTCCGTGACAGATATTGATTCTGCATTGATATTGATTGAGGCTTACAAGACAATGTTTGTGGCACAACTCCTTTGTTAGTTATTGCGCTTGGCTTCTCAGGTTCTCATTAAAGATATCTGCTGTCATTTCGGTAAGCTCGTAAGATGACTGTTGCGTTATTACATGTAATAATGCAGCAGCGGTCTTGTCGATACCAATCTTCGACCCAGCAGCAAACCGCCCAAAAAATATCGCCCATTTATTCATATTTTCTGTCTTACTTCTACCTTATCACCGTATCATTCATTCCAATTTATTCAATAAGAGTTCTTATATGAACATTTTCTCTTACAAGTCTCATACTGAAACACCTTCCCGTACAGTTTTTGCATATTTTTTAACAGTCATCTTCTTTTCGTTTCGTTCCTCCCATTCCCATACCTTCACGATCGACCGCATTCATTTCACGTTTTCCCTTACTTCGCAACAGGTCTGCTCTTCTGGTACCACAACTCCGAGATTCTGAGCTACGACGACCACCAAGGCAGCGTGCACATTTACACCAAAGAGGATTCGAGCGGCGTGACCATCTCTCAGCTGACCATCGAAGGCGCTCAGCTCGCTCACTCCGGCAACTATACCTGCTGGCCCACGTCGGCTGTGCCCAAGTCTGTCATCGTCAACGTCGTTCTGCAGGGTAAACATACGTTTTGCATCTGCGAATTTTGAAAGAGAACATGAGAGCTGAATGTATTATTTTCGTAGTTGAAGGTACGATTTGTCTATTGAGTTTTGTTTGAGTGACAGAGTTTTTTTAGATTTGAACTCAAGAGGTGGTGAGAGAAATGGAAAGCTTAAAAGGTAAGAGGTTTTCTTCTAAATTTTCTTTCCCTCGTTCTAGGAAGCTTTAGATTAGTTTGGTTTGAGAGTGGAAACGTGCCCAGAGGAACAATGAAGTCATGAGATGCTGATGTAGTATTAACAAAATTAAAATTCATTTGTTTCCCACGGGTAATTCTTCAATATCCAAAAACGTATTTGGAAATATTTATCCTTGTTAGCAGATTAGCTATTTCAAAACAACTACGTGCCCGTTCTATCGAGCTAATTGTATCACATCAAGTGCACTACAAAGGTTTCTTTCATCACAGCTTTCAAGCAACGAAATCTTCTTACGAGTTTCACAATTGAGAGTATAAAACTTCAATTTACGTTTTCGAATTTTCCACGTAAGTGAAAGCGTCAATGCATGTGAAAATGTTAAGTCCCTAGAATAGGGTGAATGAGATCAATTAAAACTGGAATATAAGAAATATAATAATAAAAAATAAATGTTACGAAATACGCCAACGTTCTAATTATTTATGAAATTTTACAACCCATTGATAACATCACTTATTCTACCATACACAGTACTTCTTCACGGACGCTCTTGAATGACGTAATTTGTCACGAGCAACCGTTTACAACATTTAAACAAGTCGAACATATGTCTCACATTTCAGTCACCTACTGCTGCCCGCTTAATCGCCTTGTCATCACTTCCAAAGCGACGTTTTTTGGGTCCATTTACTCCTAAGTCACCATGGTTATAAATTTTACTCTCATTTAGCCACCATTTAATTGATTTGATATCACCACTTCACTAGTTTTCTTATCTCTGCCCAGCAATGTTTTCAAGTCAATTAACATTTAAAGCAAACTTGATTACAAATCTAGCACATACTAATCATACATTTCATAGATATGATACCACCCGCTCAATCGTTTTCTCCTCTCTACCCCAGCAATGTTTTCAAGTCAATTTACAGGAAAACTCACATGGTTAAATAATAATAGTAATAAGAGGAGAACTCATGTTTGTTGACAGGTGAGCAGCCAGCCGCGATGCAGACTGGCGTAGCAACCATCCTTCAGACTACCAACCTGTCCAGTTTTGTGTCCGCCGCTTGCGCCGTGGTGGCGACTTGGTGGCAGAGCTACGTTCTGTCCGCCGCAGTAGACGCTGGTTTGCTAGCTGCTGTGCCGCAGATGAACAGGAGATGATATGATCCTCTGAGCGTTTTAAAAGTGTAAAGATACCTGTGTATAATAGTGTATATTCAAGGTAGGCTAAAGCGTAGGGCTATTCGAGTGTACGGTACTCGAAATGCCAACGAAACAGAGCTGTAGTTGATAGCTGTGAGTGGATACTATTGATCGGATGTAAAAATACAACTAGGGGAAAATTGTTTGTGTGAGTTGAGTGTTTCTTCTGACGTCTTGAGCTATTTTATTATTAATATCATTATTCATGAAATGTGTTCTATCATACTTTTCAGCTGCCATTTGATTTAAGACGAGTAAGTAATTTTCCATAATATAAATATCGCGAATTCCTAGTTCTCCTTCATGGCTTTCTTACCACTATGGTGTGTTGTAGATCTTTATGAAAGTTTAAATTACCGTAAACTGTTATAGTATCTCATGGTCAAAGAATTATGTCGAGAAGGAATCATTTCGTATCGGGCACTAAGTTGTGATAGAATGGTGTACCACATTCTGAAGCTCACATTTGTTGCTATGAAACTGCCACGCCATGACTATAAGAACAGCTCAGTAAATGAATGAACAAATTTTCAATCGCAAATAATTCGAAAGACTAATATCAAAGTAAAAATGAATGTTTGTTTCGGTTTCAAGCTAACAAATAAAGGGGTTCGTCTGCTACTTCATCTTGCTAAATAGCCTCGTTCTTTTTCGGGCGCTTTATCGAGGGGTGAATAAATATGCGGATTCCCTCCAAATGTTTCCGGTAGGTCGCACGCCCATTTCTGCTTTTCTGGCTGCACTTTCCATCCATAAGAAAGATACGACATCGCAAACCATGTTCGATTGCCCCAAAAATATGATAGACGAAAGATGCGAGGCGTAGGCTGTAGGCAGGACGTTCTAGCGCCTGAAAACCCAATTGGTTGATGGCTTCAATGATCTGGGGTGCCGTAAATGGAAGTGTGTTGTCATGCAGCAACGCAACTTCCTTCGACAATTGGAGTCGACGCCGGTGAGAATTGCTGCCTGGTGAGAGGCTTCTCTTGAACATGACACCTGACCCACTATACCATTAGGGGAATGGGGTCACTTCTGTTTTCAAAGTGCTTGTACATTTGTGTCGAAACAGGCGTTGATAACACGAGAAAAAAATGTACGTTTTATTCACACTGTGAATTATTAGACCATTATTCGTTTCAGTGTTACATGTTAAAGAACATGTTCTGTGAGTGGCAGTTGAATTACAAGATTCAATTTAAAATAGCATGTAAAATGAGAATGGAATATATGAAAGCGTCAGAATTAATTCAAACTGGATCACGAAATACCATTTCTTTCAACTTGAGTAATCTCACACCTTTTAATTTGCGTCCCAACATTTACGTTCAACAACACGTTTACGTTCCCAGCATTTACGTCCATCGTACTTTACATCCCAACATTTCCCGACGTATGCAAGAACTACGCTGAACTTTGCTCATCGTAAATATTCTCAACGTATCTGACAATCTAAGGATTATCTGAAGATTAACTGACACTTGACCTCTTTTATAGAGAGCCGGCAAACAGCTTGGGGCCGTTTTCTAGCTTGATTAACGCATTGGCCGTGTCGTTCCCTTGTCCTGGTGCGGTCGTAAAAGCTTGGATTGTTGGTCCCAACTAACAGAAGACGCGGCCTGGCATAGCCTGATTGGCCGCCAAAAGAACCAACTTTAATTCAGCTCAGCATTGAAATGAAATTGAAGCGAGTTGCTTTACCAAAAAAAGTATTGCTCACAAAAAATGGTACTTTTTGGAAGCCCCTCGACTTCATTAGCCGTGGAAAGTAATAAATCTCAGGTACAGATTTGTAAATGAAAAAACGTTTTTTGGCGTGCGAGTTTTGGCTTTTTGTTCTGCATATACTCCAGATTTTTAAGCAGAATTGAAATTTCACGACAATTTTGGATGAATTTGAATAAAAAGAGGAACGAATAAGACACGTGAAATAGTGTGTTAACTGAATACATTAGTTCACTCAGGAGTTATGCAAACAAGAAATGAATCAAAGTTAGTACAATGCGCTAGCGAGTTGCAATGCTTGGGAAAAAGCCTCGTGTTTTGTGCAAGCAGTTTTGTTCCTAACACTCGTAAAGAATTCACCGAAAAATTTTGTTTCTTTGGATTTATCAATGTCTCTGAAACTGCAGTTGAAACAATGGTAAAATTTCAATTGATCTATAGAAATTGAAACATTACTGATCACTTCAAAGAAGCATTTGAAAGTGATTTTGAAGTCCCCACGTAAAACACGAATAGAAATAACTCAGTATCAGATTAGGTTAACGACACAGCCATTGTAATCGACAAAATTTAGGGAAAATTTTCGAAGGTAAAGACAGGTATAGCTTAAGATAAGAAACATTGACGTACTGAATGAATTTTGTGGATTGCGAGAACTCTGTTGCTTCTCCGTACTTTGACTTCACTAGAGCGCTAGTCTCTACCCATGCCAATTTTGTAAAAATGTTTGCGTACAAGACAAGACTCGTGAATGACAGGTATGTAACTCAACTAAATCTTGCACTTGTAGTACTGCTCACAATACTGCTCTGTATTCTCTGCACTGCACTCCATGCTCTTCTGAATTAGCTGTACTGTCTTTAAACATAATTTTATTTTGATAGAACTATGATAATTTGAATTCACAGTGCTCGATTCACTTTATGCGATGTGAGTTCACACACAATGTTCTGGTGGTGGTCAGAGATCTCACTCATTTTAATTTCTAAGCAGAATGTGTGAATTTACGTACGAGTGAATAATAATTCTTGATATCATCAATTGATCACGTGGAAGCCTCTATTGAAATAATGTGGAAAAATGTATTTTACCACAATGAATAAAAGGTATATTACATGTATTTGTGAATGTATTATATGTACGTGTGGATAAGTCTATTTATATACAGACATGGATATATGCCCAAGAACATATGTACGCTTGTATGTAGACACTTAATGCGCACATAGACGCGTAAATGCTAGTAGATCTACATACACATTTCAAATGATACATGAAATGAAAATTTAAAATTTACTGGTTTGCTATGTCGGTGTGATCATTAAAAATAATTTAAAAGCTATAAACGAATCAGAAAAACGAGACATGTTGATAGACAAGAAATAGCATTTTCAGCATTTCGTAGCATTCAGTTGTAACATTACAGTATGGGAAAAGTGTTAAAAATTCAGGAAAAACATACAACCTACACTGAAAAGAAAAAACATGTACAAATACATTATTCTGGAAATGAAACTGGCTAAGTTTTTGATTAATGTTCGTTTTTTGCTATATTTTCATGATAGTGACAATTGACCCTTCGGTCGTTGAAATTAGTATTTCAGAAGGAATGTAGATAGTGAAATTAATGGTGTAAGAAGTTCTGCGGAAATTACATCAAAAGATTACTTAAACCTTTATTTGATTTGGAAGCAAAGTGTAACGTTGAAGTTGGATTGGGGAGTAGTACTTCGTTAATTCAGATGAGTCTTTTTAGACGTATCAAAAACAATGCATATTATTGAAATAAGCCACTTTCAATTGTAGTATTGCCTTGATTTTTGTACTTTTCCTGCGATGAGTTAGGCGAGGAACTAATATCAAAAATCACATGACGAACTAGGTTCAAAAGTTAATTTAGATTAAAGATTTTTAATCGTTTATTTTGAGAATTTCAAGCCGATAACGTTCTATGTTTCTTATTCAGGTCCAAATATTTAGTCTATTAAATCACGATTAAAAATGGTGCAGTTTAAAAAGAGTGAAAAACAAAAAGCTTGTAAGACAATAATGTTGGCAATGTTTGAGAGTTAAGATCGGGATAAGATCATTGCCGAGATAATACAAAATTATATTCGTAGATTTGGACGTGTCATTTCTAAGTTAAACTGTCCACCAACACAAGTTACTAAATTTTATTCACCCGATTGAAGATTTCCGGCCACTGTTGAACAATGTAACTGAAAATCTTTCTGCGGCAATTATAATTGTACCCGAATGTGAGAAAATGGTTCAATAGAAATGATAGTTGTATCTTATTTGAATGTTTTGTTGGCGAAAGACTAATAATGCTCACCGGTATGAGGGAATGCTCCAAAGGAGAGAATAGCGTGCGTCGTTGGTGTCGTCTGCATTTTTACCATGATGCTGAACACCAGTTTTTCACCGTTACACACCAAGTTTTGTCGCTTGTGTCAGTACGGCAGTCACGCAATTAATCGTTGGGTTTGTACCAAAATTTGACAGTCACGCAGGGAATTGCTTTTCTACACCTCTATTATGACAGTCACGCGACTAATTTTTGGGCTTGTACCAGTATTTGACAGTCACTTGGCTAATTGTTGGGTTTGGGCCAGAATTTAACAGTCACGCGACTAGTTGTTTTGTAATCTATTATTTGATAGTTACGTATATAGTTTAGGAATGTTGCAGGCATCTATTTGACAGTGAAGGTCAATTGTGAGGCTTACGGAATAAATAACAACTACGCAGTTATACGCAGTTATATAAATACGCAGTTGCGCAAACATTTGAAGGAAACGTATTTAACTGCTCTGCTTTGTGTTTTTCAGTGAAAACTATGTCTTTGTCTTCGACTCTTTACGCCGACAAACGTTTGACGGCCATGTTTACATTAGAGAAGATCATCTTCATGTTTATCAGTCCTAAGTAAGATGACGCTTGCAATTCCAGTTGATAAACAAACTGCGTTGTTTGCGCTTCCGTTTGACTAGCACGTCACTTATGAATGTTTGTGTTTGACAGCCATGCTCTAAACATCGACCATTTGTGATGGTGGGATTTTTATATCTTACATCGGACAGATCAATGTTTCGCTTCAAAAGACGTGTTCTAGGGAGAAAGCTTGCGTGAATGTATTTGACGTTGGCCTAACTAACAGTGACTCTCTTTGTTCTTCACTCATGGCAAATAATGACCTCAAAAGCAACCTAACATGAAACATAAGCTCTTGGTTCATTAAAAGTTATATGTAAATGGTTGATTGAGCTGTTGTCAAAACAAGATGTTCCATATCAAAGTTGACAGAATCAGTTGACCTCGACTACGTCCTGAAGATAAGTTGGTAGAAAATATTGCTGAATGATTCAAGTTTCGACAATTACAGTCAGTTCTTTTGATTAATTTCGTCTGATTTCAAATAACATGTTTAATTTTTCCGAGCAAATTGATGATGACGAATATACTGTAATGTGAAGACGTGGAGTTACATTATTTTTGTAAGCACATTGTAATCGGGAGTATGGAGTATTAAAATGTAGATAATTTATGGACATAAATCTATGTAATTATTAAGGTGTGAGAAAGCCCACGTGATGTGTGTAACGCTGTTCAGTAACATGTACTGTATGTTGTTAATAAACCATTATAGCACTTCGTGAAGATTTATTAAAACCCTTATCACGTCACGATCATATATTTCTCAAACAATAAAAGAAAGAGAAAAATATTTGAGAAAATATACAAAGCTAACATTCCAAACACCGATTAGAATTTTTTATTGATACACCTCTTCATAAATGATTTAAATTGGAATTTACCACCTTCGGAGCGGTAGATGTTTACCATTCACCGACATCATGTTGAAGTCCCCACGTGCAGTGTTACGTGCATTGATTAGCATTAGAAGTCCCCCGTACAGTGTTACGTGCATTGATTAACATTAGAAGTCCCCCCTTGCAGTGTTACGTACATTGATTAGCTTGAGAAGTCCCCCCATGCATTGATTAGCATTAATTGACTACAACCATCTCTTTCACCGGGGCTCATATTTACAAAATATCAAGAATTTGGTGTCGGCGTTTTCTTTCGTTTATCAAACTGCTCTGTTTATCGAACCAGCTTCCTAAATTTTAACATGAACCACAAAGAATTTAGTTTATAATTATTTAGCCTAGCTAACAGATACTCAATGACTTTGTACGTTCAGTTTTAGTAAGATTTGTCCTTTGTTTTTACAGATATACCTTGATGATGACCGCAGTACAAGGTCTCATATTTTTACTCTATTGTTCTTTCTAAAATTTCCGGTGAAATAAAATGTGATTTTAGAAATGTGGAGAAATTTCACAAATCTAATGTGAGATATTCACAAAATGATTCATCATGGATTTCAATCAGTTTCTGGTACCATGTGTTGCATCACTGAACTTGATATTTGGAGTGAGAAAAATATACTTCTGCTAACTATACCATAAAAACCTGTTTAAAATGAACAGCAAATTACGGACTACACTCCTAAGCTATACTTGTGTATATCATCAAACGCTATTATATGTGAGATGGATTTGTCTGTCTTAGTTTAATTAATTTTGGCCCACTTTCAAGCCCAATGTGGAATACTAACCGAAAATTAAAGTGGTTAAGATGTTGACTCCAAAGTGGTACATATGTGTACCACTAGGTAAATTGCTCATTTACGTAACGGAATATGCAACGAAAATTTTAACTTTTTTGCTACCTTTTCCGAAATAAATTTTAGAGTAAAAGGTAACACATAACTTATTCATATTCTTTGTATTTAAATCATATATGTTCAATTGTATTCTTTGCATTTTGCAAAAAGGTTAAAAATGTATTAGAGCAGAAAAGCCGGTTTTTCAAAACGACTTCTTCTAGCCTAACCAAAATGACCGTAAGCGACCGCACAATCGTAGTCAACGTGTTAACTGTGTCAAAGTCCGGATTCCAAGACAGTGCAGTGTGTAAGCAGGGAATTTGTTGCAATTAAGCAAAATGTTGCAGCAACCAAAATGATTTTCATAAGCCCATTCGTTCGAAGTATTTTAAAGCAACTACTCGCAACAAATATTCCCCCTTTTTCCCACATGTAATAATGAACAACAGCATGAAACATACATACGTATATGTGCCCAATCGGACCTCTGAACATCGGTTGCTATTTTACTGAGGCCTGCAGAGTATTCCAATACTTCGAATGATAGGCAAAGTTACATATCTGTGTGTTCACTGGAATAATTTCTGAATTACTAATCTACTGAAACTTACTAAGTACTCAAATAGCTCAAATGATAGGAAAAGTTACCTCTCTGTAAGTTCACTAGAATTCTTTCAGAGTTGCTAATTACCGAATCATGCAGATTATTCAAACACTTCAAATGATAGGTAAAATTACCTCTTTGTATCTTCACTAAATTTTTTTTCGATTTTATGCCTTGTCATAAATCTACAGAACCTAGGTGGAGGGGAAGAGCTAAAAGCACTCAAGTTTGTGGAAATAGTTCGAGGAAAGAAAAATGAACCTTTCTATTCAATTATTTTCTGCCACTTGGGTGCAATAATAAACTTTTCCCTGCAGACACTAGTGGTTTCATTTATTACTTGGCCAGTGTGCATGCTATGATCTCAGTCAGAATAATTTTTCGCATCAGAAGCTAAAGATACATGCGATTCATGTGTTTAGTCTCCGACTGCTATTCTAGCGCAAACGTGAGCAGTGAGGCGATTGTTTCTTTTCCTGTGAATTTCTTTCCCTTTGGCGCTGAAAATGAATGTTTGATTTGTGTTTTGATTATGCTGGGGGAAGTTTAGATCGGTAAAAATGCAATTTTCTGTTCAAATGTCTTAATCGAATTTCAATCTAAAAGCATTAGATAACTATTCACGACGGTGGTGGGAAGCTGCAGTAAAAATTAATTCATTTAGTTCAAATTAGTTTTGACAGAATACAAGGCGTTGAATGATCGTAATGAAATGTAATTGTTTTTCGAGGAGCGAGCTTAAATTTCAGTCAAATACTCGCCGTGACATACAAAAGATAAATGAAATTACGATCTAATTGTGCATGATTTATTTCTCCTAGGGTATATGACGACCGAGGAGCCACGTTTCAAAATGTATAGAGAAATCTAAGCCAACCAAACAATTACTTATACAATTCATACCTACAAATACATTTCATACTGAGTACAGTTGTTCATTTTATACAACTGTATAGGGGCTGAATTAAAAGTTAGTGTTTTTAATTTTCTTGCAAATTGAATATTAATAATGTGATAGAGCACAAAAAGACAACTAATTTTTCTTCATTACAATTTGACCAACAAAAAATTGCTGTTGCTGGGAATTCAGCTCATTATTAATCTGTTATTAAGCAAGAACTTCAGAAAATTTTTTGAAGAAAATCTGACTTATCTTCTTTGAATGTTCCACTGATTGTTTTCTGATATAAAATATCGTTAAATAAATACAACTTTCAACTGAGTTATCGCAGTGAGTGCACGTCAGGCTTGTAAATAAAATACGATAGAAACAAATCGAGAATTTTGTTCGAGCCTCGACCCAAATAATAAATGTACTTAATAGTGAAGCAAAGGAAGCTGCTGTAATTTGGGTTTTTGAGACCGAGTTCATTGTTAGCGCGCTAACCATGGAAACGCTGCGTTAATTGTGTTCACAATACGAGGATCTCGTTCAACTAATAGTGAAAGCCAGCCTTGAATATTCTCCGTTATCCTCTGTTTGTGTTTTATGAAAGGATCACTAATGTTAAATGGTGAGTAATTATATCCGGTTTGAAATAAATGTGAGAATATCACTGTGAAATGCTGCACAATGACTTTATTTTTGAGTTATATGCGAAGAATTCATCTGTTAAAATCTGTGCGAAAATCTGTAGTCTATGAAATGAGGAAATTTAAGGGAAAATGCTGTGTAAATTTGGCGTGTACAAGGTATAAATCCAACACAAACAACAGAAAAGTGTGTTTTTCTTTATTTTTGGCGTTTCAATTTACAGCAGTGCACAGTGGCATTCAATGGTCTGATTCAGAACAATGACACTCTTGGACTCCAGCCGACTGCATTTGGACTTCAGACCGGGAAGCTCCAATCCCAACAATCGAGCTAAAGCGAAAATTCGCATGCGTCCAAATAGTTTCTCTGAGACTTCCTTTTTGGCTGGGTTCGCTGAGAGAAAATTCAGCAGCAATGGTGGTCCAAATTACCGCTTACTGAGCCTTATTTCGTGCTCGACAGTCTTAGCATTAATTAATAAGCCCGCCCAGAGAAGAGGACTAAGCTGGATCAGCCCTTGCTCAATGGAGGCCAAGAGACATAAGCCCCTAAATGAAGAGTTAAGACGAACATGAGTGAAATTTTTACCAAGTGAGAAAAACAATAGAGGGAATTTTCTCAACTCGTTTTGCATCCTCCTGTGATTTTGTTTAGCTTTCGCCTCATCGTCGCTGTGAGCTGTTAATACCAAAGTTTAATTTCGTTAGCTTGATTAATAGAGCCTTCGTTCCCTGGTGTCCGACGCTACTCTCTGACTCGCTAATGAAACGTCCAGCCCTTTGCGTCAATTTATTTTCATTGTACGCTTCGATGCGTAGAATATGACTGATAGGAATGAAGTGTTAAAAATGAAAACTGGGGTTTAACGTAGATCATTTACGATGTACAGCATGCGTATTAAGTTTTCTTGCCTATTTAAACTAAAGTTGCAAAAAATTCTGATCTTACGAACTTAGTCCCACGAGGTACAACTATTTTCTGTTTACTCTGAAAGAATAAGAATTATTTAACAGTTTTAGTTAGCAGAATTCATTCCATCATAAATGAATCATTTCATTGCTCGAAGGATGCATTGGAATAAACAAAACAAAAATGTAAGAAAAAGACAGAAAGTGACTCCCATAGCGATACAATGTACTCATTGGATGGTTTAATTAAACCCAATTGAAACAATTGCTGCACGGGGTTTATTCATGCAAATATTCCCTCAAAACACATTTTCCAGTTCACTCAAGTCAAACATTGCACCGTTCACGTCTTATTTTTATGGCTGCTATTTTGAAGCGAACAAAAACAATTAGATGACCAGAAAGAATTCCTGACCAAAGGATTTCCTTCGTGGCTCATTTAAATGTTGTTAAATCATTCTCCGTACAATTTTCTTCTGAGTTTCAAAGCTATTTAGCGTAAAAAATTGTGTTTTGCCAGAAAAATCCCTTATATTCACTGACAGTTCAATTTTAAAACAATATTACAAGGTCTTCAAAATACTACACTTGAATATTGCACTCATGAAGTTGTACGACAAATGTGAGTGGTGTTGCTATTATGCTGAGGTTTTTGACGGTGCTGGTTCGAAGCTTTTCAATGATGCACGATGATATTTCTTTAGCTTTCAGCTACAGCAAAAATTAATATCGAAGCAATCTCAGAAGGAGTAACTTCAGATCACTATTTTGCGTTTGTATTGTAACCTCCATTTAAATAAACTCAATGTTTATAATTCGAATTTTCTGAAAATTTCGCACCGAAATCCGTGACTCATCTTATGCATCACTAAAATTAACTTCCAACGAAAATCCAAGCTCTATAGAAACTCCCTTTGAATTTTTCTTTCATTACATGGTCACTTTATAAAATATCCAAGCACAAAGTTTTGACCTGGCTTAAGTCGTGCAGATTCAAGGTTACAGCTGATTGCTATCAAGGAAATCCGTATTTTTTTTCCTTTTCCTGCAATATTGACGATTCCTGCACCACAGCCACGACCAGCAGGATCGCGGAGGCAGAGAACAAGGAATCGCATTTCTTCAGTAAGAGTTGCTTAGGCAAGGTACAACCCTCTCCTACAACGAGGAAAATTACATGATCCGTAAAAAAGCCCATTTGCATGAAAGTCTACGTCCATGTAGACAAAAGCTCGTCCAATACCAGCGTATTTGCAGAGATCGCGTGAGCGCCAATTCCAACGCCGTAAGTTTCATGTTATTTACCAGATCATTTTGCGCGGTGTAATAACAGAGCACATTTCTTGTTATTTACCTGACCATATTGAACAGCCTTGGCAGAAATGCTTTCGCCAACCCCTAGTGTGTGTGAGGTGAACAACACTTCGTAGAGCTTATGTTTCTCTTCATACGGTTCCTGGTTAGACATGGTTTGCCCTCTTAGTTGTGTAAAGCGGTGCGTCGCTGTCGACAAACAGTCGTTACCGAAGCCTTCGAGGCGCCTCCGGGTGCGTGTAACGACCGGATTGTCTGCAAACAATTCGGCTTCCTGGGAAAGACCATCGATTGATTTTTATAAGGAGCATTGTGTGAGACTTTGTGTTGTTCTTTTGGAGGTAAGCGGAAATCTGGCCACAGGAATGTGCTTTTTGTGTGTTCGTTGTATTAGCAAAATGTATTTTTGAAAATATTGTGAACTTGTAGTTGCAATGTAGACGCTGGGACGATAATACTGAAAAGAATTAGCGTTAGATCAAGATTCTACGGAGTGTTTGCGTTTGAAATGCAGAAATCCATATTTTTTACAATGAGTGCAGTTTTCGCAAAAAAAAAACTTCCGCTTTGTGAAATAATTTTAATTTCAAGGCTCACAACTTGCTAGAGCAGAACGATTTAAAATTCTGTAAAAGTGATTTCAATTCTTCTAAATACCAAAACGAAATGAGGCAGCATGCTTGGATCCGCATGCACCTGTTTTGCTGTTGATATCTCATAAATCAACAGCAAATTCAATTATCTCTTGACAGAAACCTTTAACACTTTTCGTTGATGCTCCTAAACTCATCGAAGCATTACATTGTATTAAGGCTACAATTGGGTATAAATATATTCAGAACTGCGCTGAAGAAGATTTATCCATTTCTTGAAGAAGGAAAGTAGCTCCAAAATTCGGGTCGACAGAGATGTGCGACCAACATTCATATGATATGAAAAATGTTCATATTTAGAATATTTTTGAGCGTTGCTAAGATTTGTTGCCTCGATCATTTACGAGCCTCGCGTTATGAAAAACTTGCAGAATTAGAGATAGTGACCTCAGGATCAGTTAAATTAAATGAAGAGATGATTTAGTGGCGATGCTGAAACTGTGTCATGAGAGAAAGCAAATATGAGAAAAAGAAAAAATATACATGATAAAGTTGATACGTAAATTTAAAACACTGTTTTTAAGGAGAGGAACAGGTTGAGAAAAGAAAACTGTTCATTTTCAAAGAGCTGATACGTAAGTTGAAAAAAACTGGTTTGAAAAGCTTGAGAAAGCCAGAACGTTTTGCATTTAAGAAAACTGTTAAAAAAACGAGGGCGACATTCCTTCTTAGTAATTTGGAAGGAAATGTCACGACATACCGGCGTTTTTTTTATTTATTGCTGCACTGAATAACTACCCAAAATGCATTTTGAAAACAACTAGGAGTTAATCATCGATTTTCTCGACCCAAGTCGCCCACAAAGTGCACAATGATTTCACGCTACACATCAAATTCAATTGTTCAGAGTAATTTCAAAAGAAATTATGAGTGAAATGTACTTCTCTACGCGTTCAGCACTCTGAATATTAAGCGAAATAATTACAAAGAATTTCCTTGAACATTCCATTTAGACTCAGAATCGAGTTCAATATGTCGAAACTGACTCTGTGGTACTAAAACTGACTTCGTAGTCATAGAACAGACTCTGCAGCTGTAGAACTGTCTCTCTCGTGTAAGAACTGTGCAATCGCTGTGCTGGCTCTGCAGCTGTAGAAATAGCTCAGCAGTCGTTGAACTGATTTCTGAAGATCTATCACTAACTCTGTAGACGTAAACTGGTTTTGCAGCAAAAGGGCAGACTCTGCAGCTGCATAAACACCAAATTCAAATTAGTTCTGTGCCAGATGACAAATAAGAGCTGGTAATTCTAGAAAAATAATTAAGAACCATGATGAAAATAATGGCAAACCTAGATACTAATTTCGTATTTAATATTTATTCCACAAATATGTACTGTGATCAAATAATTTTGATTGCATACATAACTTTTCATTTTAGACTGGCATTCACCGATGACATTACTGAGAAATGCGTATAGACAGAATAGCACCGCGCAAGTTGCCATGTTGCCCTGCCAACCTAATGAAGACACGCAGAATTGGGACATTCACGGCTGGCCGGGAGGCTAGAAACTAGTGTTTAAAATCAAAGTCAGTGCAACGTCGAATCAATCTTCATTTGATGTTTATAAAGTATGTTCTCTTTTCCATGCTCATGTCTTGCACTGGATATTGCAGGTTTATTTTTTCAGGTGACTAATTCTTAATCATTTGTCAATTGGGTATTTACAACTCGTTTTCTCAGTCAACTGTCATATTGGTATTTAAATCTCATTTTATTAATCAACTGTTTCCAACTCAACTGTTGCCTAACCAACTGTGAATTGAGTATTTAATGCTCGACTTTTTTATCTACCGTTTGATTGCAAACAGATTAAAACCTATAATATTTATGCCCTGTTTATTACAAACTGCTGAAAATATTTATTACAAATCACCTTCAATATTACAATTAAATCACCTTCAATATTACAAAATATTGAAGGTGGAGCAATGAGCCACACAATACATCGCAACGTCATGTTTATAGAAAATATACCCTACTGTGAATCGTTCAGGAAACTTACATTTCTGAAAAATAACCATTCGAATTTTTTACTAACATGTGTTAAAATAACGTTCAAACTAACAGGAAATTCATGCTGATGAAGAATTTAGTAGCAAAAGCTGGTTGTTTTACGCACCACTTGGCAGCAAATAGGGAAATAGAAGAAATCATGAGACTTGTATAAGGATCAAATAAGTTAACCCTACCGGCTCCGTTTAGCATTAGATCTCCACTTCAATAGCAGGTTTAGCAAACCGTTCAGTTCTCGAAGATCAGATTTAAATTACCCTCAAGAACCGGCACTCAAATTGCTCCAAGTTTGTAGCACCAACTAACTCTCTGGAGGAAAGCACATCGACAGCTGCCTATAATCCAATCTCGTCGCTCGCTGATGCCCTTCAGCTGCATAATCTGAGTCTCGAGACCGTGGTGGCCCGGGCTTAAATCTAAGAGCGCTGTCTCAACTTGCGCCCAGTCGAACTCTGACGCAACCCAGACATAGAAGCTTACCCTCACGAAATGGCGATAAGTTCAAGACTAAGTTTCTAGCTACTGTTGAGTTATGTTCTTCAGAATACAGAATGAGGATATTCACGATGGCACAAATGATAGCCAGATTCTCTACAGGTCGTACGTTGGAGATGCAGTAAAAATAAGAACACTTATAAGTGTGGGAAGCGCTCCGATTCGAATTTTTTACATACGTTTGCATACTTCATTATTTATTGTCTGAATTTGATGGGTATAAGGAAGCCCTTTTGAACGTTACAGACTGCCACCTTGGTATCATGTGAACGTCGAAACATAAATGTCTATCGACGGAAAGCCCAAAAATAATAATAATTGTATAAATGTCAACCGTTCTTAATTAAATAAATTAACTAGAATGCTTTGCAATTTTTAGACATGCAAATGAAACACGTGTTTCCATAAATGTGCCTCCCGTAAAACCAAGATATCAGTAAACGGACATATGTTAAATGAAGACCTGAGAAGACAATGCGAGTTCCGTAATCGTACTCTCTTCTCGCGGAATTTAAATGGCGTGCAGTTTCCCTTCGACAATAAGCTACAACTGACTTATAAAGTTCCTTTTCCGCACAAACGGAGAAGTGACTAATGTTTTCTGAGCAATTTTTCAAATAATTTACATATCTTTCTACTCCACGAGCAAAGGTAGTTTGTTCGATCTCGGAAGCTGTAGTAATTTTAAACGAGGAAATGCAGCATTCATCAAACGGGCTGGCACGGCTGAATTCGCAATTTCTTCGTTCGAAAAATTCTCCACGTACTGGAACTCTGTCAAAATATCGTTAAAAAATAATGATTGCATCGTCTTCTCGAAACATAATAGTTTGAACATTATTTGACGCATGACAAACAATTTAGAACATTTTCTTGGCATTTCTTTACTGAGATTAAAAAATCTTTTCGTTCCGTCTCTGCGAACATAAAATGAGGCAAAAATGCAAATTCGTTCTCTTTCATCGCAAACTTGACAAACTTTTGTCAAAAATTCACATTTTTTGCGGGAATTATTGGCATTGGTTTCCTTTTCTCGTAAAGTCACCACGGATTTATATCAAACAAAATGTCATTCGGAAAAATTTGCATTCTACGGAGTATTAAATTTGTTCACCGCAAACTTTGATACGCTAATACTTTTGCTTGTTAAGTGTTCCTGATCTGGCATCTCATATTATTATGAATCATTCTATTAAAAGAAGCCCTGAAGTTATAACCGTAGTAATTTGTGAGGACGATGCAGTTGGACTGTTTAATTAATGCCCTGCATTCATGTGATGTTTACGCCTCAGAATTATCGGTACTCAAAAGGACAGAAGGGAATTTTAGTTTCTTAGCTTCTCTGATCCTCTAAGGATTATTAGTGTGTTGGCGGTAGACCAACACCATTATATGTACAACCTACTCCTCTGTGTCTAAATGCTCAGCGTCAGTAATTGTCTACTCTCGGGATTCTAGAACGTACGATATCATACACGTACAATAGTACATATACAGGTGCGATAGTGTGCAGGTGCTATGGTATACAGGTGCGATAGTGTACAGGTGCGATAGTTTGCAGATGCGAAAGTTTACAGGTGAGATATCGTACACCTGCAATAGAATAAAGGCTGTAGAAGTTACGTTAGACTACAGTACACTGTGATCTGTTTCATCAAATGGTTTTTTATTGAAAAAATCAGAATTACTTTGAGGTTTGTAGTTTACCCAAATAAATTACAAAAATATTCAATTCATGGGTTAAACTTAATTATCCTCCATTGTAGGTTATACCTTCTTGCTGCTTTGTGGAGGTTAAACAACCAATGAGTCATGCACGGAAATGTGAAGAATTTCTTCGTATTCTGCTTGATGAATTTGGTCTATAGGCCTTCCAAGAAATTTGTCGATTCATACAAAGGTCTTCTTGCTACACAAGTGAGGTATAACAAACAATGAGTGACGCACAGATATGCGAAAAATTTATTCGTATTCTGCTCGAATAAACATGGTCATTGAGCATTCCAGGAAATGTGTATGTTTTAAGTTCATTAGAAGAGCAACTTTTGGTTTGAAAGGACAAAGAAACTTTTGTTTGTGACGATGCTTTTGAACATGCGTTCGATCAATGAGATTGGAGGTGTTACTTATTATCGCATGAGCAGAATAGCCAAGGTGACGTACACTCTGAGCAAACAGTCAACGCCATATTCGTTATTTCAATATTATCGCATGAGCAGAATAGCCAAGGTGACGTACACTCTGAGCAAACAGTCAACGCCATGTTCGTTATTTCAATTGAATGGACTAATTTTAAAAACATATATTTATTGTTCAAGAAACAGCTGTTGTTCTTCAGCACGACGCTAAGTTGTTTCTTCATTATCTACTCAATTACGAAGTCGACAATTATTATGTTGCTACGCGATTTATTGGATGATGTCGACAAGTAAAAGAACTCAGAAGGAACTGAGCCAATAAATTTCCATTCATTTCTTCAAATAACACCAAAGAAAATTAATGTCCTCCCTCGGAAAAGGAATTCAATTTTCCAATAGCATGCACAGCAAAAGATTCGCAAACGGACTTTCCTGCAAAGTTACTGTCTCAATGCTCGCTGTCGCTATGTGATCTTCAGTATGAAGCTTCTTTACTGCAGTCTTCCAAGATAATAATTGTAGTGTGCTCAACGCGACCTCGTCTAGTTTTTCTAGAGAAGGCATCTGATGCTACAATTGCTGACAGTAAATGTATTCTCTTCCTTCATTTTCTCTTTGTAAATGAATAGCACGTCGGAGAATTCCTTAAATTCTGTTCGTAAGGCAAGGGATTTCGTCAACTGCTTATTTTTTATTTCAATTGAAAGCCAATTGCGAAAAATTTCGAAACTGGGGGATTGAGTTATTGAGTTTGTCATTCAAAAGTATAACCTCATGATTGAACGTGAAAATTTGAGGGCCACCCAGAAAATATTACTACAAAACATGGAATGTGTCTTAAATTTCTCCCAAATAGACTCAACATTTTTTCATTTAAAATGCATTTCAGGTTACAGAAATTCACCAATGGGCATTGCATTAATATGGAAGCACAGGTTAATTCTTTTAAAAAGAAGGTAGTTAACCAACCACACGATCGAGTAAAATAGTTGAGCGGGAATGGTTGAAAATTTTATCACGCTGAAATCTTCATAGCCTATTCAGATAATATGGCAACCCAAGATTATCCCGGGCACTACTTGTTAAAATTCTTCGAACTAAGCCGCAACATTTGATGGGATTTAAATTTTCGCCGCGCTGGTGGGTGATCAAACAAGTGTGAGAAAAAATTTGACACGCAATGCTTAAAACTCATCAATTTCGCAGCAATCAGTCCAATTTACTAATAAAATCCAAAGGAATGGGGCTTACGAACTCATCAATTACTAGATCAAAATTGAAAAGCGATTGGATATCCAGAAAACATTGGGAAGGAAAAATGTGAAAACCGAATAAATTCACGACCAGTAAAGTGAAGTAAGATGGTTTCCATAAGTCATGAATTTTGCTAACCGAAAAGAACCTCAAACGTGTCCGTGCAGTTCTGTTCTTATTTAACTTTTAATTCACCCGCAACTTTCGCATGTGATTGTTAACTTTGACATTCAAAGCAGCAACTCCAGTGGACATGTGCAGAGTGTTGAGCTTGTAGTTTAAAGTAGAGAGTGCAAATGTTAACTCGCTATCTCATACTCAACAAAGTAAACAACGCTTATGCAGCCGAAGCTTGTGACCAGATATATATGTAAAACAAAGGTAAAAAGATAAAAAACATAAGCAGTTCCCCTTAGGACATCCCGTGCGTGGTGTTGCCCCAAAGTCACTTTACGAGCATCGTGTGAGTAATGGTGTGTTTTATTAGCGCTTTGCCATGCAGTTTATCACTAGCGTCGGCCATTTGCACCTTCTGATAGGTTCGCTTGAGAACACATGCTTTTACATTATTGTTTTAACCCCGTAAGCATTGAGGCCAGATGCAAGGGTGATAAGTACGTTTTGAGACCATACCACGCGATAACTACAGTAGACACCTGACCATTCTGAACCTTTGCTGGTTGCGTAAAATAAGTTATATTTAGCTGAAGATACCGGGGAATGAATTTATTCATCCCGCTGTGCGAAATTGGCTTTCTGCTTTTCTCATATATGGCGTAGAGGATGCATGCAACAACGAAATGCACACATATGTGTTTTGAAATTGAGTTACTTCTGTAAGGAGAGGAGCTATTGGAAAGGCGATGATGGGAAATTTATCCTTTGGTCGCGAACTATTATAGAGTATTATACGCGTAGGTCGTGTGTTCTACAAAACAAAGACCATCAAGTAAAAGAACTTCTTCAAGTGTTCGTTGCACGTAGATCTGTTGTGTGTCTCTCACTCACCGTCAGTCGCACTTCAAACAGCTCATCAAAACTATACTACTCAAGCAGGAAATAACAAAAATGTACTATTGGTTTCACGTCATGTACATAACAATTCTAAAATACTAAAGAAGATATACCTGGCAGTCGATATGGAAGGTACTTGTAAATACGATATGAAAACTTTTCCCATCGTAAAAAAGATTTGATGCTTCAGGCTGACTCCCCCAGTATTCCATGCATCAGAAAACCGAACGGGATTCCATATAAACGTCCATAAAAGCAGATTTTTTTGCCGGCATTTCCAGCGTTGGCACTCTTTATGGATGCTCGAGCCACATCAGAAGGCACCGTGAGAGCCCTGCGCAGTATTTCTGAAGAAAAATGGCCTTTGTATTGCAGATGAGATTGCTCGTGTCCCAGAGCTGGTCTGTTTTGCTGGGGAAATTTAGTGACTAGTAAGCCCAAAAGAGTCCATTACGATGGAATTTACGAAGAGATGTGGTATCATTGCTCTAAAAAGGAATTATAACTTGCTTTTATACGGAGAGTAGAAACTTGTAGTAAGTCATGATGAGTGCGTTTGTATAATGCACTGAATTGTGATGAGCTTTCTACGAAAACAACCTGCGTGTCGTTCTTATGATCTCAAGGAAGAGGATTATTCATCTTTTTTCATTTGATTATTTTGCTTGTGTCATTACCACAAACAAATTTTGTAACCTGTTTAACACTGAACATACTGGATTTCATTTGTTTTTGCAATGTACCTTTTCGTGCGTCTTAATTACTCTAATCATCTCATTTCCTAGAAATGATCTCAAAGCATTTAATGTATTCCTAAAGGTTCACTCTCTGAAAGAAGCCTAGTTTTGAAACCAAAATGACTTTCGTGGATACAGTCAACAAAAGGAAATGAATTGAACAAGATTTCAAAAATACCGGTCATCAATCCAATGTTTCGAACTTGTGAGATTTATCTGAGCAGAGGTGGAACAAATCAAAATTAATTGACATTTTTAACTGCAGTCGTACTTAAAAGCTTTGAAATGCTTTTGGCTGGCTAAGACTGAGGCCGAGTGAATTTGTGAGCAGTTTAAGAACCATTGGTTCTTTTCGTTGAAAAACGTGTTTACGGGGAACTCAGCTTTCTAACAGTTTGGAACGAGTTTCTAATTAAAAATACATCACTCTGACGTTTAACTTCCTCAACAATGTTCAAACTTATGGTTTTCCTATTAGCACATTGAACCACAATGTCATCTCAATATCTCTGCAAGAAAATGCTTGCAGCCTTCATTCAACAACCATACAAGTGTGAATTTTAAATCAATGAAGATCATGAGTGGATTGCTCGCTTCAAAAGTTTTCATGATTGCAATCGAGAAATTCACGATCATCAAAGAGGATTTGCTGTTCAGACATGCATGAGTTTGGAGAGACACAAATTCAGGATGAGCAGAATTCCAGAAACTCGAAAAAAGCTTGCTGTTTTGTTATGGGAAGTTCAGTAGGAAGAATCCGGGTCAATAAATAAATTTGCATAAATCAGAGTCCTCAGAAGAGTTGAGGTGTTCATCAGGACGACGCTATACGGAGGAGATAAAGAGAGAAATGCCTGAACGTCAAATTAACTTCAAAAAAAAAATTGTCACATATATAGAGTGAATGTTTTGAAATGACCTCCACCTCCGCAAACATAGACGAGGGTGAGAATTTTTCTAAGTGAAATGAAATGACGTTCAAAATTTGTAGGGAGAAAAGAGTTCGTATGTTCTATGTACTCATGAATAAAGTGTTAAAATCAAAGACCCTTTTTTCTACAATTCTCCTGTAGACCTAGGTAGTTTAAAGATGATCTATCGATTCACTGCTGCTGCTTTAATTAATGAACGTTAACTACTGATTTTGACAAGCCTTTTTTAGAAACTTTCATCAATATCTCTGGTTCCCTGTAAATTTTGAAGCAGGTTGATAAGTATGATTAAGTAGAGATAGCTACGAACAGGAAGGCAAATCTACTCTCAAATCTCCAGCATATTTTTGAAACATGTAAAATTAGCATCAAACCTTGCTTTGTTGATGGGTTTTGTGTTCTAGTTTTAGTTCAATATACGAAGAAAACGAAAACTACAATTGTTGATTCAAAATTATTCTTACTTTAGCGCTTTGGGTCTCGATAAAAATCATTCAATCTGAATGATGAGAAAATAATTAGACCCTTTTTTCAACACGCATGAAATGAACTGTTGAGTTTAAACAATGCAAATGAATCAAATTGGCTGGAATAGATTCAGTTAATTTGACGGTAGTTGTGATGCATAAAAGACGTGAACTTAACTTACTAAATACATACAGTCTACTTATTGTCCCAAATTTTGCCTTAATTCTATATCTGATTGTGAAATAATAACGGCGCTCAGCTGAACTATTTCAAATGATTTCTTTCATTCACTGTCTTACTCATTGCTGACCTATGGCATTTTTAACCGTTTTTTCTGCATGCTTACATACATACGTAATTTTAATTGATACGATTAAAATTTCTAGTGTGCTTGGTGAGTATTTTCTGGCGTAACTGTTCAAGTCCTCTAAAAATTCATAACGATATTGGAAGCCCGAAAAAAAATCATTTTTTGAAGTTATTCTGGGAATGAAACTTAAAGGCACTAGATAACTAATGTCATTGTACTATTGAACACTGAATAGGAGAAGTCAATTATTTTCAGCGCAACGATATTTTTTCCAGATAACGTAACTAGAAATTCTCTATTTGAATTTGCCACGCCCGGTGCGGATATTTCTCAGGAAATGCAAAAAGTGAAGGCTGCATCAAATACCGGGCTCTCTTGAGTGTGTGAGAGGCACTAGTTTGAAACTCAATTTACTAGAAAGTTATCTAACATTCGCTGAATAGCTGAATGCTCACCAACTGCTGCAGAGGAAGAACATTTTATAGAGAGTCGAAAATAAGTTTTTCTCTCAAGTAATGAAAAGTTAGTCGAAAAATGATACGTCTGCGTTTGCCTACCCCACGCAGAGTTGGAGGAAGAATCGGAGTGTGGTTCGGACCAACGGCCCGCTACTATTGGTAACATCGAGCTATTCGCACGGGAGACAAATCGTGGAATAACTGCTTGGCACAACTCCACATAACACAACTCCACATACTGCGATGAGAGACACATGAAGAACAAGAATGACAATTTTGAAGTGCTGTGAGCATTTTAGAAAGAAATTTTTCGCATGCAATACAAAAATGGTATTGAGGAAATCTTGGATTTGTACATTTTAGAGAGGCTCACATGACGCAAAACTGGGAATTTAAAAATATTCAATTTGGAAATTTCGGAGAATCACACAAGAAACACAGAAATGGTGACTTCGAAATATTTGGTTTGGACATTTCAGAAAAACCCACATGAAACACAAAAATGGTAACTTAGAAATATTTGGTTCGGATATTTTAGCAACTCACATGAAACACAATAAAGGCAATTTGGATAAATTAGTCTGGTGATTCTAGAGAGACTCACATGGTAATTGGTAATTGGTAATTTGATAATTGGTAATTATGCAAGAATGGTAGCGGGAAAATATTGATCTACTGTATTATGAAGAGAATCATTTGAATAGCAATTTTAGAAATTGATTTTGGACATTTTATTGAATCCAAGGAAACGTAAGAATAGTATATAATTCTGAAATATTGGCCTGCCCGTGACCTAGCATTAGTTAGAACATTTTAGAATTCTATGCGATGACACTCATCTTCTTCCCTACAATCGACCTGTCACTGTAGTCAAGACAAGACTTAAGTTTGAGTCGAGAGAGACCGAGAGCATTCTATTTCGAGATGGAAAGAGGAACATCAGCCTCTTGCTACCCATGATTTTTTTCTTAGTAAGAAGTGGAACAGAGATTTACTACGACGACAACGTTCCGCAATTATCTTTCCCCGCATAGCACGACGTTGGCGGCGCGTTATATCTCTCGACGTTATTTTTGTCGCGTCTGCCTCGCTCACTCAGCGCATAAGCCGAGAAACTCATTTGGGAATCGATCATTTTATCCACACCATCACACATGCAGCTGATTGAGTGTGATCATCCCTGGTTTGAACTATTTTACTACGAACGCAAATGGAATGTACTGGTAGTAAAATTACTGCCGTAGTTATATTTTTCAGTTTCTTTGAGGAACTTAAGATATTGTAGACATGTAACTTATATCTCATCGCTTCTTCTACGGAGACTAAGAAAGAACTGTTGGTCTGTTAGTGTTCTGCTTTGCAAGTTAGTTGCACATTATAATCGCCAGTACTACCTCTTTTTCATCAGAATTTTATGTTCTCTTGGAAAAACAACCAATTGCAATTTGATATGATGATCAGGTCCTGATTTAATTTCGCCACAAGCCTCGTTGAACCTCCTAATGGCACTCTAATCCTAAAATCTGCCCACCGGAAAGGAATTCATCGCAATGTTTGCACTGTGTCCAGCCCTATAACCACAGGTGATGATGGCTTGTTTTTTTATCAATTGTGCAGACGCGTGAAGCCTTTCGATGGTCCTCCATTCTGACTATCGGCTCTCATGGTGCGATTTGGCTCAAATATAAACCACGCAGAAGCGAGCCCCGTAAAAAGCACTGACTCTAGAATTAAAAAGATATGCATAATAGCTTACTGAAAAATATCTCTTTGAAGAGATATTTTAACATGTATTATTCATTCAGTGGTGAACGCAGCAGACGGGGATCCAAACGTATATTTTAATCTTTAATGGATAAGGTTGGTAAAACACATTATTCTTCAGCAATGGAGAACGCACACAAAGTGATCAGCTCATGAAAACAGAAGATGGAATCGTATTTGAAGAGACTCCAAAATTCAGGTAGGTAAAACCATTCGTTGGGTAGCATTATGATGCGATTACGCAAAATGGAAGTGAAATTGGCATGTGGCGCTCATCTCTGCCTCTGAGTAATTGGTATAACATGGAAATCCAATTATCCGTACCGGAGCTCACGAAAATCAATCACCGTGCACAGCAAAGCGATAGCGCTGATTTGTGCAGCGCCCAGAACTGGAGACGATGCAGAGATGTGTCCGTACATATACTATTGAGGATTGTCTCCCGTGTATTTTACAGTTAATTGGCTTTTAGTAATTAGTATGTTTAAGTCATTAAAATTACAAGAGGATTGTATCCCGTGTACTTTGAGGTTAATTGGCTCTTAATGATTAATATACTTTAGTCATTTAAATTACAGGAGGATTGTATCCCGTGTACTTTGCGGTTAATTGGCTCTTAATGATTAATATACTTTAGTAATTTAAATTACAGGAGGATTGTATCCCGTGTACTTTGCGGTTAATTGGCTTTTAATGATTAGTATGCTTAAGTCATTTAAATTACAGGGAAAAGTCTTTAGTAGAAATAACAATTTCCCCTCAGAAAGTAACAACACACTTAAAGTCTGAGTCTCATATTTGGCATGCAAATCATGAAATTATGACAATAATAATATTAACAATACAATAATAGCAATACTATGTAGTATCAACAAAAAAATTATAACAATGCAACCAGCAACATTTAGATTCGTGGCCGAGATAACTAAATAAATGATTAATTATCTATTATTTTCACGGAAATCCTTTTGAGGTATTTTTTTTAGCCATTGGCAATGTATGAGCAGGTAATGAGTGAGTCATTTCTTCATTGCTGAACTTAGGATTAAAAAGTACTTCAGATACATTAACAGAAGTTGAAAATATGAGGAATAGCTTGAAAAGAGCGTTAAATCCGTAGCTTTTGCTAGGTTAAAAGATTCAATTTCTAAAACGGTAAAAATTCCTATGACCTATGAAAAGAGGCAAGAACCACGGTTGAATTTTAAGAATCAACCATTGATGAATCGTTTTGATTCGAAACAAATAAAATTCATGGCAATAAATTTAGCTGAAAGCCCATATATCGTTTTTATTTGAATTTGACTGACTTCAAAATATTTACTCTTTCAGAAAGTCACACTGGTTTTCTATGCCGTTGAATGACGACGACGAACTCTCATGAAAATTCCAGAGAAGTGCGTTACTCTACGTGTTGCTTAATTTTGAATGAAAACTATTCACGTATTTGCAACGGCAACTCAAGATCGATTACTATACAGTATGTCCCACAAAAACCCGAACCGAGTATTTATTTTTCCGTATCAGTAATGCCCGTAATAATTTCCCGTGTCATTAGTAATAGGTAAAACCGCATTATTTTGCTTGAAATTAAATGCTTATGGTTTTTTTATGATGGTATTACTGATATGGGAAAATAAATACTCGGTTCGGGTTTTTGTGGGACATACATACTGCACGAATTTCTTTTGAAAAGGAAAACCTATGAAGCGCAACATTAAGATACTGAAGCAAGATAAGTCCATGGAGCTCAAAACATTTATCGTGCGAATTCGCTCATCTAAAACTCCAGGAAGGTAGTAAAAATAGGCGTTGGCTTTAAAATTAGCTCTCCTAAACTCCACATGGTATTTTTTAGTCAATATCACCATGTTTCGCTCTGAGCGCTTCTCTCAAATGGTCACCGTTGCCGAGTGGCTCAGGTCGCTCACCCTTCACGGGAAGTTGTCTGCAGTTCGGATCCCGTCAGTGCCACCCGATGATTCTCCCTGTTGGAAAAAGAAAGAACTCAGCCACAATTCCCCACTCTACCCAGGTATCGTAAATGGGTACCAGCTTGACCGAGGGTAACCGTCATTGCGTCCTGATGTTAGTTATGAGCCGTTTGAAAAACCAATGTAAAAGATGATGTGAGTCAGGCTTGATTGGAACAAAACATGCTATTATTGCCAGCAGGCCGACTCGTTTCAAGTCTCCTAACTCTCACCGCGGGGCCCGGCGCACCTGGTTCATCCCGCGGATTAGTGATCCCTCGCCGAAAATGAGACGGTAAGCCTTCTCTTATCGAATGGAAGGTGCGAATTGTCTGCGTTCTGCTCGAAAATTAGTCAACATTTCGGAGTAATACTTTGAAGTAATAGAGAGCTTGTCTCTTCTCTACGCAGGGACACAATGGGCTTGTTGCATGTTTCTCTTCATTGCTAGCGTTCATAAGTCTTGTTGAGTTTTTTAGAGTGAATGTATCAGCTTATTACGATATGGCAGTTCGTTGATAAAATATATGTAACTGACTTATCCGATATTTAGATGATTTAAAAACAGGAAATTTAGGGATCCTGAAGCAGTTTCAGGCAATATTTTACTTCGCAGTATTTTGGTTTCCAATTTGCCCAAGAATAGAAAAAGATTCTAAGCTTCTTAATTATTGGTAACTAATGTGCTGTAACTTATCCCATGATGAATAATATCAAAAATACCTAAGTGTATCCGATGAGAATTTATTAATCCTAGACTCTCACCTTAATTTCTCTGAAGTCTCAAGTTGCACGATAGCTTACTGGAAGTTTAGAGCCTAACTTGAACCATTCATCCGCGAGACCTTCGTTAAAAGTTTGTGCCAAAAGAAATACCGCCAAACTGATTAAAATTTTCTCAAGAAATATCCTGATTTTCGCTCTCAACATTTCCCGTTGTTGGTCAATGTTTCGTTTACCATAAATCTTGCCCCAAAGAATTTATGTTTGCCTCTTTCCTTACGAGCTGTTTTACATGAACACAAGTATTGTGTAGTCATATTTTTTACGAATGACATATAATTAGAAGTTTTTAAAAAAATCCTCCCATCACATAAGAAAATTCCGAGTTGAATAAATGACTCTTGCAATCTGTCAAGTTATAACCAAAAAAAATTAAACCAAAAAATTGAGCATGCAGAAATTGGTGTTTCACTGATGTTTTTCTGCGTTTTCTTGTACGTTTCAGGAGTTGATCAGTAAATTGCTGGATGATGGCTCCTTTCAGTGAAGCTCTGAAAGCCATTTTTTATTATCAGTCACATCGCCTCATCCGCATCAATCTACGTCATGTAAGTATTTTTTTGAAGAGTATTCATTTTGTTTTCAACTTTTTGTACGGATCATTAATATCACCAATCAAAAACTTTTTATCCTCTTCACTTATGACAAATTATGTTGAGAAAGTTGGCAACACATTTAAATTAAATATTCTCAGTTAGATGCTAAACCTTTGAACATACCCTTCAATTTTTGCCGTCTACTTCACGTAAAAAATTATGTCGAGGAAGTGCTCGACTACTGTGATAAGATTAATTCTAATTCATAAACGAGCTCTATAGGAACTTAGAATCGTTCTCTTGGCAAAACAAACTTAGTTTCTGATATCAAGAGAGTGTTTCCTGCTTACAGAAAATAGGAAAAACCTGATAAGAAGGCTTGTGAGGGGATTACTCCATCCTTATTCATTTCCATTCATTCCTTACAAATGGACAATTCCCGTGAAAACATGCAGAGGGTCACAAACACCGTCCAATATTATTTCGATTTCATTCCTTAGGTTTAATTTGAGATGTATATATCCTGTTTTTACATATATTTGAGAGTTTTGTTGGTTAATGGCACAAAATATTTACGAATGATATTCCAATTAAAGCTTCCAGGAAATCCCACACAAAGAAAGAGAGCGTAGACAAAGGGATGCGGGTTTAAATTACTCAAGCCAACACTGCAAAGCAAGCAGGGCTACGAGGATGATTTGTGACCTGGAGATGATGGTACAGTGTTTGTTTTCCCTAGACTGCAGTGTTTATTTTCTCTACACTTCAGTGTTTGTTTTCCATGCACTGTAGTATTAGTGTATTTTCCCAGACAGTGCAGATGCTGTTTTATTTATCCTACTGTGTTTGTATTTTACACTGCAGTGTCTACTTGTTTTTTGTGCACGGCAGTGTACGCTTTGTTTCCGTTACAGTGACCGCCTTCTTTACACTTCATTCAGAGTACCCATTTTTCTTCACTTCATTGCACGATTTGTATATTCTGCATTGCATGCCTTCTTAACATTTCAGGGTGAACTTTTTTGCTCTGCATTGTACGCTTCCTTTAGATTGCAGTACATGTCATTTTCATTGTGTCGTGCCCACTTTTCTAAGGTTCACGCCACTCTTTCTTTGCACTGTAGTGGACTCGTACATGCCTCTGAGAAAGCAGTAAATGTTGTTGTGCGTGGCAAGGGATGCTCTCGCATCGGAAATAGATATCATCCATAATTTATCTGCATTTGTACTGAAATATGTAATGATGTATTTTGAGATAGCAGTCTCTGAGTCTTCAACACAAGAAATGGAAAAAACAATAGCGGAATTCCTTGATTTGCAGAAAAATATTTTTACAACGATGCACTTCATGTCGACTTTTTCTGGAAAGAAAAGGGAAATTTTTAAAGTATCTTGTTCGTTAAGCCACGCACTTGTATATCTACTATCATTAATGCTTTATTTTCGAAGTGCAGAGCTTATTTTGTGCTTTACATAACCAATGACGGAGCTAATCTACGAAGCTCTTGTAAGCTAGGAAGATTAACTGTGAATGATTGATGAAGACGGGTCGCAGAGCGGCCTAGAAATGACATTTGCTGTACAGCTTTTCCAGACCAAATCTCACGTTCATCAGCCAGACGCTACTTAGAATAATATATTATTCACACTGTCAAGACACTGTAATATAATGGGTTCGTCGGCCAAGTTCTGCAAGTTCTCCACTCGCACACTAGGTGTGCACTTGTGTTCAACCCACAACAGATTCTTTGTGTTTAAGTTGATACGAGCACGTACCATCATTGAACGTGTTGCATGTGTAATATTTAGAGAAGGTGACCGTGAAAGATAGAAATAACAAAACCAAGATAATATCCATAATAGCACTTACATGAATATGCCAAAATAAGGTGGACAGAAGCGAGTCTGTACGTCCGTGAGAGTTTCTGTACCATGTGCAGCATGAGTACTTTTGATGGTACCCATATGATGAAGAATTTTTTATGTAAGAATAGTGATGTACCGATGTATCGGTATCGGTATCGGTATCGGCAAGTATCGGTCATTTTACTGGTATCGGTATCGGTATCGGTATCGGCAAAATCCGGCCGATACTTTACCGATACTTTCCCATAATACGTATTTTATCATAAAAATGAAAGTCATAAATCATGAAAGGAAAAGTATAAGCAAATAAAGAGCCTATTCATACCTAGTAAATTAGTTCGCTAACTGTTGAAATGAAAGCGTTTAATCAGGCCCGCTAACTGAATTTATAACTTTGAATTCCCGATGAGTCACGTACGGTCAGTGAGAGCAATGTTCCATGAATAGTTGAACGCAGTAGCGACATATAATTATTATACTTTTACAACTAAAACCTCTTTAGTTTGACCCAATTTCCATTTCTAAAAGTATATGACAGGCTAACAAAAATCGTCCTAATTAAATAAAGTTGAAGGTGCATTTTAAAGTTTTTGAAAATTCA
>JACJUY010001183.1:70196-85611 GCA_014220935.1 Platorchestia sp. MABIK | reverse complement strand
TTCCCCCTCCCCCCGCCGCTATAGAATTGGCAAACGTAAAGCGGCCCGCGCCAGCAATGAGGTTAGGGACCACGGCTCTACGGAATATGAAAGGAAGACCCGAGCTCCCCAATTTCTACACAAAATGCGGGATCAATTTGACTTGTGTATCACATTCATGTTTTAATGAACGTGACCTATGAGAGTTAGGGACGATCCCCAGGGCACGTTATATCTCTCTCCATCATCTCTCCCTTGCAAATACCACTTAATTGCTGCGGGAATATTAATCATTTCTCCGGCGCTCTAATGCAGCCGACGCAGGTGCCAGTCTTTGATTAATAGATTCTGCCCTCGGTAATTCTGCATCATCAAATGAGGCTCCTGAAATAATATTCGCCTCAGAGGATGGGAATTAGAAGACGTCATTTAGCTTAACCGAGATTGCTCGCCCCAGCGGACGTTGTAAGGCTTAATGCATTTTGATGCCGGCGCTTGCGCTTCATAAGTTCGCTTTTCCCCCCTGCTGCATTTTACGAGGCTGTTGTGAAAATTACGACCAGCTCCTCGGGATTTGCTTTGTCAGTATCTGTACTACAACCACTCCCGTCTCTGATACTGCTTAATGAGGTGCTTTATGGGCTGGGTGAAGTGCATTGAAGTACTTGGGAGAGATGGATTACAGATTGCTGGTTCTCATAGAGTGATACAGAAATTGCAAATTTCCATGGTTATTAGCTGATGCTGTGACAACTGTGACATAGTACTTACAGTGTGTGAGAAGAACGAAGCATAGTCCAGCGATTAATTTACACAATGTGATAAATGTCTTGATATTATCACCTAAGTGTACATTTCTAACCTCTGTACAGAAATGGAAATGATGCAGTAAATATTCTCAGAGGTTCACCTGTGCAGAAGTTCTTTATGAACACTTCCCAATCCAGCGATGCAGGATTCGTTCATTGTGAATAATCACTAAATAATCGTAGTTAATTGATAATTAATTCCGATGTAGCTCCGCTAAGGTATTGTTTGAGCACCTGATAATTTCTTTCGTATTAAATTTCCATACATCGCCTAATTATTTAGATAAAATATTGCAATTGGTACGAAAAATGATCGTCCGAGTGAAAAAATCGTTCTAACAACGCGAAGCTTATTGTTTTCCTTTCTATTCCTGTTGGAATATAAAAAAATAAAACGTTTTGGGTATCAAATAAACGAATTTGTTCAGTTCACTCTGACTTCTGACAGAAAACTATATAGGTTTAGCCTAACACTCACATTTGGTCATTATAAAAGCTAAAAGCTAGAACTTTGTGTCGGATGGTAAACCAAATGTCAAGATTGCAAGTCTTTACGAAGAAAAAACTTTTGCCTTCGAGTCTGGACTGTATTGATCTTTTTGTCCCTGAAGAGGAGTTCGCTAAAGCTTCTCTTGTATGAAGCTGAACATTTCTTCAAAGCTCCAATGTTTCCCTTCGAAATACAAACTTTTTCTGGTTGGCAGAACGTGAGTGGACTGCTCACAAAAGAAGATTTCAACTGTCATTGATGTGCCCATGCGCTGCAAATACGCATAGAAAAACCTATAACTGAGTTGAATTCGCGTCGTATTTTCTTGGGCAAATGAATTTTATTGAATAACCATGATATTTTTCGAATATAATGGGGATTGTAACATATTCTCCACAAATAGGGGAAGCAATTTAAAAAATGCATTAGTTGTACACTTCTTCGCAACACTATCCTATCCAACAATTCCGAGTATCATTGTGGACGAACTTTGAGCACATTTGTTTGGCCTTTTTTCGAATTTCTCTTTCGCATCAGGCATGGAAGCTGCTCACGCTCGTTTTGCCAGGCCTCTTATAGCTCGAACGAAAGAGATTGTTGGTGAAGTGAAGTGTTTACTCGGTATAAGATTTGGGTATCTTTGTCATCTACCATTTGAGTTTGGCGGTACCTGTTGGGCTAGATATTTAAGGAAAATTAAGAGTTAAAGCACTTCAGATGCGAGGAAAAAGCTTTCTGTAGACCTTTCCAAATACCTCATTTCAATGGAAAAGTCTATAATTGAGGTCCATCCAAAGTATCCTTGAAAATTTCTATCCTGTCGTCATCATAAGTTAAATTATCTAAGTTTGTTCTGGTAACGTGACATAAAAGAAAGCTAAATTATTTCATTCACGACTTGAATTAGGAGCTACAAAGTTGTTTAAGTCACAGAAAATGTAGGCAGTGCCTAACTTTAGCGAAAATCTCATGCAGCTGTTGGTAGTTTCTCCCAAAGAATCGCTAAGCCATAATAACATGTGGAGACTTTTCAAGAATCGAGGAATTCCTGATTACTCTGAGTAAAATATTCTTACCAGACTCATGAGTTATCAAATTATAAGTTAGAGGTTGATTGAGCGCTGTATGCATCGCCAAAGCTGACAAATTCAAAATTATTCAGTCATTTTGATAAGCTTAGTTGATTTATTTTTTCTATAAGGAACCTAAATCATTTTCTGCTTAGTAAACTCTATACTGATGAGTCGATGTTTCCAAACTTATAGCGCTCTACTTGCAAAAATTAGATAACTGCAAAGAAGTAGCGGAGAACCCTTATATCAGGAGGCAGAAGAGCAAAATATTCCGTTTATAAATACAATCGAATTATTATATTAAATATAACTCGGTTGAAAGCTTGGCTGAGTGATGAGTGCGGGTGAGTCACAAGTCACAAAATGACTTATTTCTCTTATTTTTCATGATGCTCTTTGGTTATTTCCTGAACAAACGTTGAGAATTTACTGGAAAATACAATTTTCAACTGGAGGTTATCCAATGTGAGGAAATTAATCGAGCATGTGACATGATGAATTTGATTGATGAAGAGTAATTGAATTTAGGAGTTGAACGCCTTTCCTACACTGTCTCTGAAAATAAGAATACTTTTCAGCATTTTACACTGGATTTTATTCACTGCATTTTAAAATACTGCAAAATACTGCATTTTATTCACGAAAATCGATTTTGCTTTTGAGTAAATTAATGCAAAAATGCTCAGCGACAATTCTATGGCAGATAGCGCAAAAATTGAGAGAATTTTTCGATGATCAATTCAATGCCGATGTAAGTTTTCAATTTTCATATCGTCATTTGCTCTTAAAATGGATAATACACAAATCCTTGGATAGCCAGATGGAGCTAAAATTCATCAAGTCATTTGATTCAAATATCTTTTTAAGGATGACACTTTAAATTCAAATTTACTCCCTATTGTTATCACATAATGAGACATAAATAACACTGAATGCAGCGTAAAATCCAGCAGAAAATTCTGAAAATTTTTTTCGTAAAATTGATTCACAATTTAGAGGTTGTCTACTGAACCAGTAAATTATGGCGCTTTTGATGCCATCAGGAACAAATCAAGCAAACGCAAAATTTCTCAGTATTTGTAGTCTGATCCATGCAGATCGATGTCAATATTTTGCATAGAGTTATGAATTAAATTTGTTGTATTTAATGTTTGAATGTTTCCTCGTTTAAAGCCAGTTGCCAAGTTAAGGAACTGAGTATCAGAAGAGAATGAGTTTCTGGAATTTGTGCCCGGTTGAAATGTAGCAAAAGTTTAGTCAATAAAATAGCAGAGCTTCTGAAAAATGAGGAGGATGTTAGTCGTAGCTTCAGAGGAGCTTCCAGGTCCACGGGCATTGAAAAGATTTTAAATTACATTCTTAGGCTGATTGCTTGGACGACACAAAACCCAGAATTTCTAATAACACAATAATAGTACAGCACGGGATTCCAAACTTAGAATTTCAGCTTTTGATCGCTTCGATGAGGTAGTGGGATTAAATCAAAAAGATTTAGACAAGCACCATTTCAACAAAAGGGAATATCTGAACACGAATGGAGAACTCTTTAGATTACTAAAGTATTAATTTTAATCAAGCTGGAATAATGAGGACGTACATCACCGTAATAACTCAAGACGTGTACTTTGAAAGTGAGTTGAGCGAAAGACTTCTGCAATCATAGGGTAATTATGCTTATCATCGCACCTCCCGGCCCGGGAATCCAATTAGAAAAAATAGGTGCTTCGCGAATAGAAAGTTCGGCGATCGATTCTTTCGTAAAATTATTCATCATTTTAGCTATCTTTCGTTGAACATAGTTACTCGAACATATGTGACTCCCACCTTATTAGAGAAGAATATTTTTCTTCACAATAAGATGAATAGTATATTCGAAACGAAAGTTTTACATGTCCTTCCAATTTGTTGCGTTGTTCCTCTAAATACATGCAATGAGTTTTTAAGATGAAGATTCACTTCTGGGCCAAAACCTAATGTTTTTGATCCTTCTTAGATCTCAACGCTTTTCAAAATCACGAGACTTATTCAACCAACAACCGAAAAACATTTATTTTGTGAGATAAATGCGGTTTCGTCATTTTTCATATATATCTAATGATAACAGTTTTTGACCAATCTGAGTGAAAAAATACGGGATAGAATGAAATAAATTCTTGACTGCCATGACAACTTAAACTGTAATATGAGAGTTAACTCTAATCATCTTAAAGCATAAATTTGATGCGCACAACGTGTGATCATATTCAAATATAAGCGGAAAAATATGTGCAATTTTTTTAATGCTCATTTAATTCTGATCCTTAAGAGCGCTTTGCGCATCAGTGTAGTCTTTTCCACGATCGACTCACGCACATTGCAGAACGGATATGAGTTCCATGAACTTAATCTCGCTGGCACGCGAGACTGGACGTTCACGAACCTCTTTCAGATTCCACAAATAGAAAGAACTTAGCTTCCTACTCTTCTCTATTTCGAGATAAATTACCACTTGAAAAATTCCGGCAATCTCAAGTTACGTAATTTCCCTGTAAATTTGCGTGAGAGTGGCCGCTCATATTGCCAGCATCATACGTTGTGAAGATCCTCTTTGTTATCAAGCAAGTCCCATAAAGCGGCAAAATGCGTCGATACTTTTAAATCTCGGTTCATTCTCTACTCCAGAGTCCAGAACATTTTGCAGTTGATGCAAGGCTCAGTGATCTTTGTATCTGCTACTAGGGAAGCAAAAAAGATTTGACCCACTTAAGACCTGCAAAGACGGTCCCTTTCTTGGGTGAAGCTATTGGGCTCATTAGCATTTAGATGGGGTCTTTGTAGAGAAAGATTTTCTGGCGAAATTCAACGGATAACTCACGAGTGAAGCTTTTAGCGTTTTTTGCTTTTAGGGTTCAGACACGAATTTTATGTCCATTTTTTAATCAAAGTAAATGAGAGAAACACCGGCCGTTCTCAAGCTCGAGGCGCCGGTGCTCATTTTCAGAGATTAGCAAAGCCGCGAGGCAAATTGCTAGTAAGCCAGGCCTCCCTTGCTCGTGTCCAACTCATATTTCTGCGCTCAAATTCACCGCTTTTTATGATGAGTGCAGCAGGAGATGATGCATAGGAATGCGTGTAAATTAATTCTAAATATCTGATTAGGGAACGGTAGTCCCTCAGTTAAGGGATTGTTTATTCTCTAGTAATTCCTTTGTTCTGGCCTTTTTTCGGTGCATGTTCTATGTGAAATAGTTTGCATTTTAGTTGGAAATAGGAAATGTAGAATTCGTCAAATTAACTATGTTAATATCAGGACAATATTTTTCTTGATTTTATCAATGTCACATCTCATACTTTGCTCCCAAGTTAGCACATAGTTCCTCCAAGATTAAAATTTTGATTTTAGAACCTTCGTGCCTTGAAATTGGTGGAAGATTCTGCAGAAGCAATAACGCGCTCCGTTTTATGAAACAACTCGTCAGTTGTGGAATTATACATCACACGGACGGCTACACAGGCTCAATTGAAGCTGGGTGGTGTCGTCATTAGCGAACTCGTAACTCCGCAATGAGGTCGCCGATAGACAAACTCCTCGTCACTCTCGATGGCGATACTGAAGACGTGCTGTTAAACATTATGTTCGGTAATCATGGAAGAATGGAAAGACAGCTGAATTTGGAGCAGTTTCGAAGCGATGTTTTACGAGCTGCGTCGGACGTCAGACCTGTCAGATGCTACGGGCTGACTTTACGAGAGCGTCGCATGGGTGCTTCTCTCGCGTAACTGGTGCTTCGTGAAATGAAACGTGTTTTCTCTTAAACCTAAAATTTAATGCTAAAGATCTCTCTTGTTGGATGACAAAGCGAAAATGTAACATAAAATGCTATATAAAGCGCAACCGTCTCCCTCGAGTACTATTGGACCAGGTAGAAAGTTATTATTTTGCGTTTTATGCGCCAGAAATGACGGGGTGCTTAGTTTACTGCTGTACTCTGATTAAAATGTTCAGAATTCCTTAACAAGGCGCGAAGATTCTAAGCATGTCAGCGCGTAAGTTTCGTGGAAACGAGGAAACTATTCAGATTAAAAACTTTTGCCGAGTGAGGGAATTAACTTTTAATTTTGTGGGATTAGAAGAATCCCTGAAACATCTCGCCAGTGAAACGGCAAAGTTCAATCTTCTCACCTGCGTTACTTTAAGCTCGTTGAATTACCAATAATAACAGCATCACTTTGAAGTGTAGTAATAAGATGCAATCTCAAGAATAATATTTATGTTCGATGATGAGAAGTAGTGGTTTCAAACACCTAATCGATAAAAAAGATTAACTTACAAAAACTTCAGAAAGGGAAACTTCGCCGAAGGGATTACAAAAAAATCGAACTAAAATCTTCTTTTTCTATATTTCAATCAGTGAAATTTTATTCACATCAGTTTCAAGTCAGATTAATTTTGGTTCACGACGAATGCAGAGTTATTTTCTATGAAACAAGAATGGCTCAGAAATGATCAAATGACTCGTACATGTTACTTCTTAGCTCGCGATGAAATTATTAGCATGAAAATAAAGAAATCTAAACCTGTTCGGAATCATATTTTGATTTGTTATTACTAGTGATTCATTATCATTGTAACAGTGTCTTCTTATCATTCCCATATCATTCATAACTACCAAATTCATATCAGCTCAGAGGTTCGCAACAGGAGGCACATGAGTGGCATAAAATCCATGCAACAGTTATGAAAATTCCCAACGCAATTCATATTTCCATAACGCTCCTCAAATTTACTCGATAACATTTACAAGGTAAGCAGTGCAAATCCAGCTGCCTTCCTGCGTCGACATTGAGCGAAATATTTACGAAATGTTGCGAGCACCACAATCTCCATTTGTTACTTGCTTTTAGTGAAGCTTTTCAAATTCCTGGTGGGTAGTGGAGACGGAGAGCAGAGGGCTGAAGAGCTCGGGAGCTGCGTCTCGCCCTCGGTAACCGAACGTTACCGAACGCATGCGAGGGAAAACGAAAATTAGGCTTTGGACTGGACTGAACCGAACGAAAGACGTCATGAAATTGGAAATTTCGAGGGTGTACGCGAGATACTTGAGTGTGAGTAGATGTAGCTTTAAAAAGGCTTCTGCTCAACGATTTAACTAAGTCACCTACGGCAGTTTGGCTTCACATTTGAGTAACGTAGTCATAGGAAAGAGGTATATACCTACAGGCTTTCTTGCTGGTTAGAGCTCCTATTATTATTATGAGACATTTATCAACAAATGCTTCGAATTATTTTAGTTTTTATTTAAGCAATCAATTGTATATTGTTTAAAGTCTTCCTTATTTTACACGAATTTGAATTGTGGAATAATTAATTCGTCACTCTTACTGTTCTGTTTTTAAGCAAAATATATATTTTTCCGTCAGTTGATTGTCGTGCAATGTAGCCTAAGGTTATGAAGATTTTTCAGGCTCTGATATGTGACTGAAAAATAAACTCAACTGTACTTTTTACCATGATCTCTGATTCTATTGCATAAAAGAAAAAGCGTACCATTTTTTGTGATTAAAAGAGTTTTAATTTTCCTTAAACAGATTTATAATGTGGAAAGTTGAATTTCAACTGAAGCCATTATCAGATCAAATGCGTTGCTTGAATCCGGAAGAATTTAAGCGACTATAAAGCACAATTTTACGATAAAAAGCAATCAGAAAATTTTGAAGCGCTCCACATTTCGAACAGCTCTTGCAAACTGTCTAACAGCTCTTGGAAACTGTCTAATAGCTCTTTCAAACTGGAGTTTTTCTGCCAAATGGACTTGAGATAATTTTTAAGAGAAAATCAATATAAAAATCATTTTCTACTCTGGAGGGCGGAAAGTTCATAACGAAAAACATTCATCCTTATTTTCCCACATTTTTCCTGATATGTGAGTTATATTTTCATGCGTTCGTGCCGGCGAACTTCTCGTTATCCGCGGTAGAAGGCTAGCACGCGAAATTTTGAGGACCATTTGATCAGGATGGATAAAAGGAGCTGGTTTCAAAATCCATGTTTAATTGTGTTTTCAAATTTTCATGCTGGAGATTTATTTCACATTACATGGGAATGGAAATTGCATTACATTAAATTATATTATTCTTATTACATTACAGGAGGCGAACTGAATGAATGGAGGCGAATTTTCTGGGATGGCTCATAATATGTAACGAATAATCCTTGCCTGACCAATAGAAATTCGGATTCTAAATTGTTTTCAGGGTGAGTTCGAAATTAAATGAAATTTTATCATGGGATGAGATCGGCATAAAATTTTGAATTGCTCAGACCTCTGAGACATTCCTGGAGGTAACTTTAAAAAAATTTAAAAATGTTACACACGGATCTTCATAGTTTAAAATTTCAAACGTGATCATTTGTTGCAGAATCGCGCTTCTTCCTAAAACATGTCCCGCGTTAATTTGATATCTGAAATTTTGTTTGATCAGAAATCCCATGGCTTTAAGTCATGAACAGCTGCTTTCTGTTTTCGACACAAATGAAAAGCGAGAGTGACCAATACATTTGATTATTTACCATTAAGATATCTTTGTGCACTCAAAATTAAACAATTTAGATCGTGATCAAAATTGCTGTAAGTGACACAACGTTTTTACTCACGCCTTATCGTCACAAACTTCATTCAAAATTCTTCTTCACACAAAAGCGTAACTTTTTAATGCATTATATTTGCTCGAGCCGAAAAACTCATCGACATTGCTGAATTGACACCACATTTCTCATGCCATTTCCGACATGGAAGCTCTGCCAGCAACAATAGGAACCCCGGAGCAGAGAAGCTCAAGCAGGGCTTGCGTCCGCTCTCGCCTCTCAAACGTTCAATAATATTAAGGGAGGACGTAAGTTGTTCAGCCGACAATCTCGCAAAGGCTGACACATTTATAGCCCGGACGGCACCGTAGAAAAACATGGCCTGCTCCGGCAATAGCACTCAACATAATTCCATTTGCCGGATGTACTCGAATTACAGCGTCTTGACAATTTCTGCACCAAGACCCCACTGAGAATTTCTACTTTAGGGCCTAGGCTACATTCGTCTTGAAATTTTCGCCCTGGAAAATATGAGGTTGGAATACCAACAAGGTCAGAATGGAAGCCTGCACGGACAATCAAGTTTTTTAGAGCTCGGACTCAAAAACGACGACGAAAACAATCCAAGTATCGAGGACATTTAAAACGTTTTTATGAAGAGCTACTGCTCTTATTGCAGTTTATTTACAATGATGAAAATAGTAATTCAGTCTTGTGAAAATAGAAAAAACCGGTTGCACCCTCTCACTGGAAATGAGTTAAAACCAACTATATTCTGAATGTCGCGTGTGCTGCAAATGAAGACGGAGTCGAATTAAATGGATGTTTTGCAAACTATCAAGATGCCATCTGCGATACCAGATGTGCCTGTCAATTTGAAAAATTGGAAATTGTTTATTACTGATATAATTTAAGGCAATACCTAACAGATGCATTTTACAGACTACTATAATCGCATTAATGGATATCACTTGTAACGTTGAGCGCAACAGAATTTGAAAACTGAAACAAGCCAAGTAGGTAACTTTTTGGTTACTCCCGAAGTCCTATACAGTTACTCACCAGTCATGCTCAGGCACCAGAGTTAGGTTTTAGTTCGAGAAGTACATTCAAAGAAGTCAGAGAGTCAAGGAACTGCTAAAATTAATACCAACATCGATCAAGGATTTTCATTACCCTTGCATCATTACGGGGAGAGCGAAAAATTTACTAGGAAAACTTGTTAAAACCACACAAGCACAATTTCCACAAGCTTTAAAAATTAATGGAAGATTTAATCCGCACGACTTTAGGAAGCAAGGGCACAAGAATATTTGATATTTTTAATGCCACCGACTTCCTTCAAAGCAGTAACTTTCATGATTAAATGTTCTACACTAGGGTCTTCTCAGCTGTATATCCGTTAGATGTTATGATCATTTTACAAAAAATCTGCCCTTCAAAGCAACTTCATACGTCATACGAAACTCACAACAAAACACGATTTGAAGAACAGGCTCACATGAGCTAAAAACTCAACATGTTCAATGTTGTGTTAGCCACACTTGAGTTACAAAATGAAGATAGTAACTGAACAAACACTAATCTGTTAAAAACAGTATACACCTCGATGTGGTACCTAACAAAATTTCTATTCAGCGTGACTGGCAAACTAGAGCTCTTGCTTGTGTAGAATATTATCTTTAGAGATTCGTGAATGTTGCAAACATGCAAGATGAAGAAAATTTTTCTATTCAGATTATCGACAGCGATTCCTGTATTGTGCTTCCATTACATGTATATTAGTTCACAGCTGTTGGTTGTTGGTCTGTCTCTCTGCTACGCTCTTAATTAACCGTCTCTGTCATACGATTTTCACCAGTACACAAGTACATGAATATTTTGATCCCGGCTGCTATTGCGATGGATATATTTGTTGGTCATCCACATCAGGGAGATTTATTTGAGGAAAATTTCGAGTCCCGTCATCTTCGACAGGCCATGTACACTTGTGCAAGTATAATTACGACAATATTTGTACTGCAGCTATTTCAGACAACATTCACATACTTATATTGGTCTAATTAAATTCACATCATCCTCCAATTAGTCCCCCACTACGTAAATATACAAAAAATGATGTAGAAAATGGAGCTTGTTCCTTTCATTCGAGCTATATTGTTGCGTCTCCTAAAGCTTCTGTGCGGACAAAGCGTTGGGAGGATGACACAATTCATAGAAGTTAGCCGCATGAAATAGGCTGGCGAATCACCATTGAACAAGTACCAGAAGTAACACGGTCGGAATCGCTGACCGCAGAGCTCCTTTGGCTGCGGCCCATTTCCGTTCGTTAGCGACAAGCTGCAGGTCATCAGTTCTCATTAGCAAGAAGTTCTTGCGATCACTCCCCCTAATGAGAAGGCGTGCCTTCAAGGCGCCGAACCCCCGAAGACTTTGTCGTCTCGATGAGTTCAAAGTGGACTTCGTAACTCCTCTCCTGAGCTCTTCTCGTGAGCTCTTCGACAAATATTTTACACAGATTTCTCAACGAGAAAAACGGCTTTCATCTTTCCGAGCGATCATTTTTAGAATGATCTTCTTAGACTTTTGTTAACAATCTTGTTACCGTTCGCCTAAAATCAAAGAATATTTAAGTGAAATTGAGTGGCAACGGTCAATAAGATGGGTTCTATTTCTGAATCAATTAGTCCTGTTCATCTCCATATCATGGGTAACTACATCAGGGGAAAATACTTTTCGACTCATGAGGTGACCTTTTTTTACCTCTGCTTTCACCTTTGAGATGCTATTGTGATCCTTTTCGTGTTGTAGACATAGGAGCTGTGTGAATAATTGGCGTACATTGAAGGGAAGTTAAAAATTCATTGAATTTTTTTGCATGAATAACAAGGGAAAGAGAGGCTGTGTGAGGGCATGTAGAGTCACGCTTAGCAAGTCTGAGAAAGCAAAAGGAATATCGTGGCAGTGAACCCAAGGAAAAAATGAATCTAAGAAGAAAGGGAACTACGAGTTGAAATAACACTTAGTCACAAGAATGTCACTTCTTGGAAAACTTGGGAGTAAACTTTTTATTGAAAATGGTGCTCATGAGAAGTGAGCAGCGAAAAGAAAACCGTTTCATTTAATGATCCTTTCTTTGTTGGTACAAGCAAAATCCTTCTCCTAATAAATAGGGAAAATAGGGTTCAAATAATTATTTTATTTTGATTTTTACGTAAGGAATTCGTCTCCTTAAATTGTACAAAGCTTACCAGGTGGGAAAAAAAACATGCAAATTGCTTCGATTGAATTGAATGAGTGAGGGCTACCGAATATGCGTATAATATAATAATAATATATTATACTTTCGAATACAATTTTTCCCATTATAATACTAATTGGTTATTCGGTATGACTACCATTAGATGCTACCACAAGTGTTTCATGAAATCCTACTTTTCATTTAATGTAACCTCAACACTTCTCAAGGGCTTGGTCAGTATAAAAAAAATCTTTCATTTCAAAGATTTAATGTTAAAAAATGCAAAAATACATTTGAATAGTGGTAAAAAATATTTCATCAGATCTTGAGCCGTAAGATTGAATTTTGAAACTTTCATGTACAGGTCCAAAGCTGCAACAAGCGAGTTAGGATTACACCTAATGACTGGGTCATAAGGGGAGAGTGAAGATCCTGCTCGTCTGAATATACTCGCCGCAAATACATCAAAGAAAGAGGTTCAAGCCTTTAGAGGGTGCCAGAATAGCTCACGCTGCTCACTTAACGAAAGGGGTACAATTATTGCGTGCTGTGCTTTTCAATGCGGAAGGTAGAAATAAACAGTGGCCAATTTTAGAAGCGACTCTAATTGGACGATGAACGCAATTAATTTTCCAAGTGTGACAGCAGTTGAAATAGGAGTCATATGGATAGGCATCAGCAACGACTTGATCAGCTGTCAGTAGGCATGGAATAACATTCGCGGCCATGACAATAACGGTGAACATACATACTCGTACATTCATCGATGAAACCAGTGTGAAAATGTCCCTTGAGACATTTTAGATGTAAACTCTTTAAAACATCTTTACCATTATAGGTGATAATGATCTATATAATGACTGGAAGAAGTGTGCTCCGGAACAGATTTGAGATCACTCAGTTGTTCTTTTTGAAGTAAATTTTGGTACGTGAGACCTATGTCCAAACCAACTAACTAAAAATGTTCTGAGACTTATAACCAGTGTTACATCATATTTGAGGTTTAAAACAACATTACAACTCTGTAAGTCTATGTTGTAGTCCTCTTTTATGATGAGGATCCCTCAGATGAAACCATTTGTAGTAAAGGTATATTTTTACCTCACTGATGTACATATAATATGTTAGTATCTTTGTCGTGACATTTCTGGTCACAATTCTTTTATTTTATTGAATGAAAGTTAGACGAGACTTTTCAATGTCCACGTCATAGTCTTAATTAATTGATAGACAAGCTGCCACCAATCTCAGTCGTAGAGAGAACCTACTAATGATTATTTGACGTAAGTCATAACGTGAGCTCTTTCGCAGTAATCAATAACAATGAATGAGTTAATTAATGCCATTAGGTAGCGTAACCTTCTAACACCATCGAAACTTGCTTCGCATTCTTAATGGGAAATCATGAGGCATAAGCTCATCATTATTTTTTACTACCTAAAAGATAGGCATATAATCATTTAAGCGCTACAGAGAAATCGTCTAATACATCAAAATGAATCTAACACACCGAAATGGTCACATGGTCAGCCTACGCATATAGACAATAGTTCATACGCTGAATGCGAGCGTCAATTAACTTATACGGAGTTCAATTGGTAAGAATGACACTAATGGAACACATGTACATTTGATAAATACTTATTTAGCTCGTAGATTCCAGATTGGTGATTGGAATGGATCAACACTTCACTTAGTCATGTGACTTATTAATAAAGGCGAGGCAAGTACGCGACCTTCTCTTGTCAAGGCTGGGTATATAATGCCTGGCATACCCCTCTGAAGGAGCGGGCTCCCTCTTGGGCATAAGGCGTATTCGTCACGCCTATTAACAAACAGGTTTCGCACGATAATGTTAAACGTCAATTTAGTAATGGAAGAAAGCCCGTGTTCTCGAATAATTAAATTGGATTAGATTCCACAATTAATCTACATAGAATGAGTAAGATCCTGTGTGTTTAAGATTAGAAAGTCATCGAAATATTTGTAAGGGAAGAAAGAAGTGTCTGGAAGTGCGGCTGCTTGGGAACACTCGGCGACGTCGTCGGTACAGATGTGATGAGGGCGAGGGTAGGAGGGCAAACGAAGATTTCAAACGGTGCCCGTTGGCGTTGTGGAGGCTGGTTGTGATGAGATCTGGCCAGGACCTCAGAACTTCGCATATGCTGCGCCTATTGAAGAAAACACACATCATGCGATGACGGTTCTTTTCGAAAAGATGATAGTCGTTGGCCAAACGCACTTTTCTTCGAAACGTTTTCGATAGAGTCGATACGATGTAGAGCAGTTATATTACGGGAATATAACATCTACTTTTTATGAAGCCAATCATTTCAGTAATTTTTAGGAAAATCATACCTTTTTCTCTGGGACAGTGGCTCACACCTGACTAATTCACTATATTTAGGTATTTAAAAAAGCTTATTCTTCAAGATCCTCCTCAGAACAGCCCTGGAAGGGATGTAACTTTCCAATGAAGCAAAATCGAGGCATCTTCCTTTGCATATGCTGTGAATATTCTTCTTAATTTATGAATATACCCTCATTCGCGAATTAATTCTTTTTATTTTGATGGATTTTCTGAATTTTCATTCATTCAGCCTTGGATTATATCCAAACATTTGAGCAAGTTTGAGCAAAGGTCTTACGTCCTTCGTTTGAATAATAAAAGAACTTGAAAGAATCATTAACAAATTAACTTACAAGTGTCTCTGTGGAAAATGCATTTAACTTAATTAAGGTCAGAATATACTGTGGTCGTATACACAAAAATAAGATTTAATAAAAAAAGGGCCAAGCAAAAAGTCCAATTCATGTGAAACTCGAATATTGTGAACGTTATTCAGTAACGAATATAAACTCTAAACTGAACCATCACAAAACACAGTTCAACGCCATGGACTATGCTCAGGAAATAATAACGACTGGCCGTATTCCAGGCAAAATATTTAAGAAAACTCGTGTACTCGACGGCAGCTTCAGAAAAAGTACTCTAGTGCCATCCCTCGGACAAATTACCAAGATCCCCTGGAGTGAACCATCTGGGAACGATAATAGCTAAAAAATAGCGTTGCTGTGCTGGCTCTCAGAAAAACTAGACCTCCATTCTTTTCTAACCAAGGCTATATTGCTTAGAGTTGTTTAGGAGCACAAGAAATTGTCATGCTCGTTGTAGACTTTTCTAAGTCCCAGTACGGAACTTTATCACAGTTCCCTAGAAAATGAAGACATTCATAAAGGTGGCGCGGAATGTGGGTC
>JACJUY010001183.1:50090-65581 GCA_014220935.1 Platorchestia sp. MABIK | reverse complement strand
AACTTCTGAGCTCTCCTGGTCACCTGTGCAACTTCTGAGCTCTCCTGGTCAGCTGTTCAACTTCTGAGCTCTCCTGGTCAGCTGTGTAACTATTGAGTGACTGCATGACCTTCCAGACCCGTCAAATCCGTGAAATTGGTCTTCTGTTGAATGCTCAGAAAATGTAGCAAAAATTCGAAAGAATTCGTTAAAATGAAATACAAAAGTGTAGCTTTAATGACGCGTGTTGAATTAGTTAGGGGCGGGGATCTGAAATAGTGGATGGGAAATAATTTCGTTTATTTCAATTATGCGCACATTCATATGATTACGCTCGAATAGTTACTTGCAGCTGAAGGTAAAGATTTTACGTAGATTTTCAACAACCTTTAAAAAAACAGTTTTTCGCCATTTATTTTTCTCGAAGAACTTCGAAATGTTAGCCTAGAAATTCCTGACAGCATTGAGCTGACTTCGTCATATACGTGTTTTTCTTGAACCTAACATAAAAATAAGTGACTTGTTCTTAAACTTTTATTTCCAGTATTGACTTATACTGACGTGCATTAAACACACAACTTGTATTGACCTGTATTGACCTGAATTGAGCATGTCCCCAGTTTTGAGCGTATACCTGTATATATCGTGTGACTTGTGTTGACTTACATTTTCGATGCGAGAAGTTTTTCAATGAGCAGTACAGAATTACAAACCTCTAAACTTTCTTACTTAAAATTAGTTCCGTGAAACATTTCTCATCAGACTGTTCATTCAACCACCTATCACTTTAAACAGAACTTGACTAAATGCCCTTCACAAAACACAAACCATCTCTCAAAAGTGCGTTAATCCTCCGCCTCACCTCTCCGCAGTAATGAGACCGCGCTGAACTTGTGGCGTTGTAATCAGCTTTAGCAGAAGCCCGAGTTCATGGGCAGGCTGCTGAGCGGTAACTGCTTGGGTGGAGTTTGGGGCCAGGTTACAAATTTGATAATTGACGACGCTTGAAGCCCAGGCTGCCCTTTGCTTAACTTTCTGGCCATTGCGTGCCTTCGCCTGGTGTCTGAGAGCGCCTCAACGAGATGGGAAAAGTGAAAGTGGATGGTACAAAAAAAATCCAGGAGGAACGACTCGATTTTTACCCCTCTGTTTTGAACTAGAAATTTTTTTAGACTTTGCGGTAAAAACCTAGTATTATTAATTTTGATGTCCGGCATGCAAGCTGTAATCAGTTTTTATTGCCATTCCTCTTCGATTATTTCTGCAAACAATGCTGCCAGTTCAGTTCGATTTGTCGTTTCGCTAAAGAAATTAACATTTCGCCTACGGTGGTTGTTATCTGCCGACCACTGAAGTTCATAATTCCCATTTAAAATTTGTGTTTTTCCCACGCCATTTTACACATTAACACTAAGTGAATTTTCGATCGAGAGCTTAACGAAAACGAAATTATACATCAATCGAATGTAAAGAACCCATTTATTTATTGAATTGAACTCGTGATTGAGTGCTGGCTTCGTTGATTCAAAACTCGTTCATTGAACTCATTTACTGAACTCGTGATTGAGTCACGAGTCATCCCTCTAACGCTATTGAAGTCTCAATTTCTTGCAACATCGTCAGTGTCTTCGTATGCTAACATCTTAAAGTGGTCAGAACGAGGGGCTCTAGTGAGCAGCGGCTGAAATTTGAACTCTGATAGAAAGATACGCTTTTTTTCTTTCACCTTCTTTGTGGGTCTGTTGAAGACAGAAAATACATTAGAGTTAAACACAGATGATTATCTCTGTAGAGTCACTAATGCATCGAGTTTCTTGAAGAATTAGCGGGTTGAAAGTTTTTGACTTTTCATACGAGAAAGAGAGTGACTAAAGCAATTCATCTTGTAGAGGATGAAAACCCTTTTCTTACAATAGATTGCGCTGGCTCTGCATCTGGTGAGGGCAAAAAGTAGTCTTTTTATTTGTAGTGAGGGCAAAAGTCAATCATGAGGTATCTTGCATTTTCCGCAGTAAAGTTTTTTCAAGTATCAGTCAAAAGTTGAAACTGGAAGAATCAATCGCGCTTGAAAATACTTCCCTAATTCTCATGAAAATTTGTTGCTCAGCGTTTTTCCTGACCCTGGCTTTGTACAGGTTAATTAAATCATTTAAGGTGTGTATATTTTAAACAGAGGACTGTTGAATTTATCTTCACTCTCCATGCTCGCCTGGAGCCTCGTTCCAATTCGGTCAGAGGAAAGAAAAATTAACTTTACCAATCGAGTCGTTGATTTCAAATGATACATCAAAATCTTAGTGTCCTGTCACAAAAGAATTGAGCAATAAGAATCAAAATTTCATTCTGCAAATAACCAAAGTTTCCAAGTCCTAACACAAAAAGGAGTGTTGTGAGAAATTTATCATTGTTCTTTCAAGCTCTCCTCATATTCAAATGTTGACGGAAACCCATCTGAACATTGGCTGGTTTCGCAAACTCGCACTTTACATTGGATGTAAATTGAATTTAGTATGTGTCTTAATGTTCCTAACTTAAAATCAGTTAGGCATGGGAGATAGATATTCTCTAATCAAAATAGATAGGAAACAGTTTGATAGTCTAGTTAGTTCTTTTCTTCGAGCTTCTATTAATGTATGCTGACTCATGTAAAACTTAACGCTGATGAAATGCTTTTGTTTTAATAGACACTTTAGCAGACATGATAGGTAAACCCACGTATGTCCCTTACCTAGCTTGGACACGACTGATTTACTTACGGATCATCCAGAACAGATTAATTTCGATATTCCTGTATCTCCTCCGCAAGGTGTAAATTTGACTTGTTTTCAATTCGACTTTTTCCTTATGGCACCAATTCGTTATTTCAACTAAACTTTAACATCACTATGTAGTTGAAATAACATCACTAACATCACTTTAACATCACTTTAACATCACACGGAATAAAATGTAGACACTACAAGCACAGAAGAAGAAAACAGAGATGCTTTTCATTGCGTAATCAACTTTATTTATAAGCTACGATTTTGAATCAAAAAATCATTTCTGGCACATTGTTTTATTGGCGCGCCACGCTTCAATGTACAAAAGATCACACCATTTCCAGGAAAGGAATAATGGCTGACGCTAAGAGCAGCGCGAGCTAATCTCTCCTAAAGGTTTCGCCAAAGCTGGCTTCATCCCGCGGATATTTATAACTCTCTCCGACTAATACACTCTTAGGATGTGTGTTTGGACTGCACACGTAACAAAAGAGACCGTATTAGCAGTAAATGCTCGACACTAACACATGCCACTTATTGCGCTGCCTCCTTAATTGCTCGGTTTTTCTTTAATTCCGTAGCTTTTCAATGATGGCCTTGGTTTTCAATAATTGCTCTGCTTTTACATCGAATGAATCGTTCCAGACGGATCAAAAATAATGAAAAACAGCCATGCTTCCGAGCAGTTATCATAAAAAACCACGAAACCATTTACACACAATTTATGAAAAAAACTCATTTTATACGAAGCTAAGAAGCTTCATTTTTAGTTTGGAGTTCAGAAGTTTGAATTCATTCTCCCGTTTGTATTTTTCAGTCTTTGGTGAGACTCTCGACCATTAATCGCTTACGCTATGCGAGAAACACAGGGAAATTTGGCCGAATCTTACTTTCGGTTCGAGTCGGTTGAGTTCTTCGACGTTTCTGAGAACAAATCTATTCATCGAAATATCGTTTCAATTTTTCAAATTTGTTTATGAAAATGGTTATCCAACTATAAGATAAAAAATATTATCGAGCACTCATGAAATGATAACAATTATCAACTTCTTTCGATTTGCTCGGGTGCAAAAGTTTAATTCGTCACCTCTGCATGTGTGTGAAAATCTTCTAAAACGATAACTTCTCCTTCGCTGACGAATACCTGTGATCTTTGAGGAACACAAGGAAAAGCTAGTTTCTCCAACCTTTCGCCACTTTTTAAAACGCTAAAATCTAATCAGAGGGATTTTTTAAAATCTTTAGTTAACGTATATTCATAATTTTTTATCTCGCTTGACGTAACCCTTGCTATGTTTCTTAAATTCATTCAGAATGTTTCAAAGTACGGGGCGTTCAGTTTTCACGATACATTTACTCTAGCACAGTACACAAAATGTCTCTAACTTAGCCGTACTATGACATTTCATCACGAATAAACGCGTTCAACATCCAGCCCTACTCTATGTGCCAGTAATACTGTTCCATCCCCCGTAAAATAGAAAAATAATAATTTGCACAAAATGAAAGTGTTGTAGGTATTCTAGGGATAAAAGCGCTTCAGAAAAAAAATGCCTCTAGTCGAACGCTTATTGCTCGTGTAATTTAAAAGTATGCATGAGCAATTTATTACGAGCAAAAGCTTTCGTTTTTCAGCATTTAAATAGAAATTTCAAATACAAAACCCATAAAAAATGATAAAATTGTGTAAGAAATGGAAACAAATCTCTCAGACCTCCTACACCGTGGCAAAAAATGAGCCTACATTGTTTTGTGATCGCTGAGTGCAATCACATTAATTATGGTGAAAGATTGCGAGAATTGCAATCTGGATGAAGAAAAATTCGAGAAGCTCATTCCCAGCCGGCGCAAAAATCAACCACTGAGTAATTTAACCGATGGATACTCTTAACTGCTGCTCTGAAATAAACAGTAGTTTTTAATTTGTTCCTTCACATACAAATCAAGTGTATTCAATTTGAGAGCGTCATTCTTCCCCTCCAATCCAATAGCAAAAACAAAATTTTTCAAATCGTGAAACGCCGGTTCAACCACACGCAAAGGTTGTTATTTCAAATGATGCTCTGTGAAGCGTATCAATACTTTACCTGTAAACTTCAAATCATTCTTCAACAGAATTTTATATTAGTTTATTGCAGGAATTCCATTTTGAGATTCCAGTTTTAACAGAAATTCCAACATGTGAGAACTGTAGAACGTTTCACCATTTCAATCCTTACGATGCACCGCGTTTTGTCAAACCTCCCAAAAAACAAAACTGAAGACAAAGGATTACTTTTTTTTAATACTTTAAGCTTCTGAAGAACGCTGTCTTTATTCTTCCAGCTATGTCTACTTCTTCCAACGCTAGCTGTGTAACATGACAAAAGTTATTATGCAATCTGAGAACTCCGGTGATGGTATTTTTCAAGCGAGAAACTCACATTCTTCAACGAGAAGATGTAAAAAACATGAATGTATACACGCCAATCAGCCACCTGCATCCAGCGGAGCATTATCTTGAAATCGAGAAGCATTCCCGAGGAGCTCCGCATTTATTGGCCCCATGCAAAGGGTTGTTCTCAGGTCCAGGTAGATTGCGCTTGTTCCGAACTCTGCATCAATTTCACGCCCTATGCTCGCAATTAGAAGTGAGCTCAGGACAGACGTTCTCGCATTGCTATACCAGTAGCTGACGGACATCTCCAGTGCCAGACTAAACGGACTGCACGACGCAGTACATGACCTCGTCTATAGGCAAGTCTTGTCTATCCAAGTCTGATGTGTCTCGGGACAGACCCTGGCGATACCTTCAATAAATAATGTTCCAGCATCGGAACGCAGTTGGCGCTTTGTCTGCGTGCAGCACAGGAAGAATGACGCAGAAATCTCCGAGACGCATGAAGCCATCCATCTTCCTATAAATGAGGTGTGATGCAGTAAAGCCGACGTTTATGCTTTTGGTCGAAGGTGCGAACAGACGGCGTGGAAGCATGAAGGCTGCTGGGTAATGCTCTTGACATCCTGATCTCCTAATTAGCAAGTAAGCTTGCTCATATTATGGGAGCTCGGTATTTCGGCTTCTTGGACGTCTTGAGAGCGAAGGTTACATCGGCAAAGTTGCATTAATATTTTTAGTCTAGGAAGGAGCGATGATCCTTTGGAGGCAGAATTGCAGACTCATGAGACTGTACGCAGGAAGACCTTGCGAAATACCGAGGCTTCGTAATGAGAGAGTTGAACTTCATTCTGATTTGGCTTTAGAAATTATGTTAAACGTGTAATGTTGTTATCGTGGATTAAGGTCAAGAAATTCTGGGTTAAGAACCGCATGAGAATAGAATATAAATGAGCAGAAATTTCAGAATGAAATGCAAAAAGCGAAGAAATGTGTGATCGTAATGTACGTAAGGAAAAAAATCTTTGTTCTACTTGTTCTTTTTAATGAAATAGGAATTTATTAGTTTATTCTTTAACGATGAATATGATCTAAAAATCGTTTCTTCGTTCATTCACGGAAGTAAACGATGAACAAATCAATCGAATGCTAGTAAAAATCAAGTTTAAAAGGTATTTCACAGATCAAATTTAAATAAAATTTACCAAATGCGCCTCACTGTTTTATGCATTAATTGAAAGCAGTGAAACAAAACTTGACCTAACTTAATTAAAAACTTGAATGCAACAATCGAACTAATATGGAAAGAATGCATTATATTTAAAAATTAAATTCTAACTCTGGTCTTTGAGTTTTATAAGAACACCGATGATATCATGAAGCTTTTAATGCTTCATAATACCAGTGGTAAAGTCAGTTTCATAGGAGGTATGACAGTGAAAAATATTTTCTCAGCAGAAAAAGAAATAAAATGAAGAAAATCCTTTTATTTCCAAGAAACTTGACACATGAAATGTAGTACAACATTTCAGCTTTTAAAAATTTCTTAATATAAAGGTCCTTAGTTGATAGACAAACAAGACGAGGTGTACATTAACTTTGCCAGCAGTTAATTACGTTATTGAGGGAAACAAAATATCCTTCTAGCGCAGCAACGAACTTAAGAATTACGACGTTGTTTCACTTTGCATTTGTACTTTCTTGTTTTTTCTTCGTTGTTATCAGGATCGCTCAAAACTTGAAATCATCTTTCCATCGAATTAGGTAATAGTACTCCATCCATGGGATTCTTGTTAACAAAGAATTTCGATCAGGAAACATATCGTCGAAAATTTGGGCTTTTTAATAAACTGCTCGTCCATTTCGTATTTGAGCTTAGAATCTTAAATTGTAAACAATAAACAGTAATCACTAATTTAACAATGGCTGCAACCATCAAAATTTAGGTACATATTCAAAAACTAAATTTAAGTAGGGGACTCAACGCCGAACTATATCGTCTTTTACACATGTTCTAATTTTATTCGTCTCAAAAACATCACATTTTCTTGAGACTGTAAAATATTTACATCCAATGGCATCTGCTTCAGGTGTTCACTTTCTCATCTGCGAAACTTTTGTATTCATATAAGTTGAATCATTAATAAATAATTAAACTCCAATTAAAAACTTCCTTCATTTTTCCAATCATCTTGGAAATTAGTGACATCAACAGTAAACCGTGAATTCATCCTAATATATGTATAAAAATTCCAGAGCATTTCTGGAAAATTAATGAATTTAATGGAATGAAAATTAATAATGCTGTGGAATCAATAAAGGCTCGTCTATTTCACTCTCAACACAACAATGTAATGATAAAACCCAGAATCCTCGTTACATGCCGCTACAGACACACGTTCAAAGAGAGAAACAAAGTATTCAATGAACGTCAACAACTTTCAACTCTTAGGTATGATTGTTTAACTGCATTAAAAAATGGTCATAGCACGGAATAACACGTTGAAATTAAATGAGTTACTGTTTTTGAACAAGTATACCAGGGCAAAATATGGATTCCATAGCATTATTGATCAGAGCAGCAAAACTCGCCAGCCACGAAGTGCAGCGTGAAAACGATCATTGCATCAGTTGTTCCGTATCTACTTTTTTGAAAAGCCTTTTCTATATATGCAATAAATGCCTTTTTCTAATCATACGAAGGTAAAATAATCCGCCTCTTCTTTCCCGGACCGTCTAAGGAACTTCACGAGCAGCGACATTTGCACGGTCTGTACTCACCTGAGGCCTAAATTATTCACAAGCAAGCAAATGAATATGCAGACCGTATCAGCAATATAATGAAGGTTGAGCTTGATATGAAGACGTTCCCATCTGTAGCTCTTCTCCTGTTCGAATCAAGCATTAACAATCTCCTCTAAGTACACGCATAGAGAATCTATTCTGAATATTGACTTTGAATATTCACCTTCCTTTGTCCTGCTTGCTTAATCACCTGTTCATTTTTTATCAAATCTTCATGGACCGAGAGCTTCACTGATCCAGCAAAGAGTTGCTGCAGATATATCAAACATTAGCTCATACCTTACATCTTAGCGACTGATGTTAGCAAAATTCACCTCAGGGAGATACAACTACTGTCTCTGTGATAATTAGCCTTTACAGAAGAAAAATATAAGGTCACGAGCCGACAGTTAGACAGGCAGTTTTTTGTTAAAAAGACATTTTTATTTTGCTACGTACCATATTTTTCGGCTCACACTCATTTTTTCTCAACTTTTATCTTGTGTTTTAACTTTCCTTTTCGACTTACTATTTCTAAGCGCTCCGTACTATGGCGCCCTCTCCCATTCTCTCTTTGTACCCCTTTGCTTTGATGAGGAAGGCATAAACTAACTTATAATCTAAACTACGAGTAAAATTAAAAAAACTGTATGCCAAAGCTTACAGGTAAACTTAACATATCAATGGATCATCCTACGCTGTACCACACCGATGCAGTCATCACCGATGCAGAAACCACCGATGCAATAACCACCGGTACAGTCACCACCAATGCAGTAACCACCGATGCAGCAACTACCGATGCAGCGACCACTGATGCAGCAACCACCGATGCAGCAACCCCAATGCAGCAGCCCCCGATGCAGCAACCACCGATGCAGCAACCACCGATGCAGCAACCACCGATGCAGCAACCCCCGATGCAGCAACCACCGATGCAGCAGCCCCCGATGCAGACACCACCGATGCAGCAACCACTGATGCAGCAACCCCAATGCAGCAGTCCCCGATGCAGCAACCCCCGATGCAGCAACCACCGATGCAGCAGCAGGACGGCCACAGCAGCAGCCAGGATGTCAACAGAGCGCCACACAGCGGAGTTAACTAAGGCAAACAGCAGTGCGACGCTTCAGGCGTTCTGCTTCTCGTCCTGAATACAAATGACGATAACAGGAACATTTGAACTGAGCTGCAATGGCGATCTCCCTCGAAAACTTTCAGCGGGTCGTTATTGTAGCAGAATCGTCGTTCAAGAGTTGCTTTTCTATTTACAGCAGAGAAAATTGTGTGAAAAACTAACTTGTTCAGGAATGCAGACACAAATCGTTTCAGTTTCATGTGGCAGTTTTGTGAATTTCGAGTTGCAAATTATTGTTTAACGGTTTTGAAAAGGTAATTGTGAAAATTTTGTACCGTTCCATGATATGTGTTCTTAGTCAAGAATTCATCTATTGAATTTTCAGCTATTTTATATACTAGTCCTAATTCACTTCATTGAGTTTCAAGAAAATTTAAGAGATTGAATTGCAGATGTTATGTCGTTCAATTGAAGAATTAATTTGATCAAAGTCTGAAGGAATTACAAAATCTTTTTTGCCCTCATAATCATACTCCTTGATTAATATAAGTGAATGTAGAGCAAAATGCTTGCGGAAATTATACTGCGTCATGCGTTTAAATTTGCAGGTAGGTTTTCGGCAGCAATAAGCTTTTATTGAAAAATTTTAGCGAACTAAGAGACTAATGGCTATCTCGTTAAAAATTCTTGCATTCACATTCTGTTTCTTCAGCATTGCTTTAACAATTTTCAATTGAGAAATCAGCAGGTATTATCTAACCACACTTTTTGAACCTTGACTTCTGTAGAGATAGGCCTAAATTTCCATTAGTTTCATCAAATGCTTCATGTTTTTTGGGGAAAATTTCAAGAATTCATTCATATTGGGGCAGACAACTCTATTTTTCTAGGGAGGAGGCTCATAAATTCCAATTATCGTATGAGGGACGATTACCGACCAGCGTGCAAAACGGTAATTAGAGCAGCAATTTATCACGACAAGGACCTCCGCTTACCAGTACACGTAATGTTCTACTTAGCGCCATTAGCACTTTTTATGACAGTAATAAAGAGGACAGGTTAAAATTTGCTACTTAGGGCCTGGGAATTGCGCTAGGAGTCATGGTAATTGCCAAATGGAAGTCACGGCTTGATGCATTGTTTTAATTCCGAAAGATACATGGAAAAAGTGAAATTATTTCCCTCTCGGGCTGGAGGCCAGGAATGCCAATGTGAAGACTGCAGGGCGATGTCCTATCCTCTCTAGCTTATGTGATGAGCGGAAGCCAAACTATTTCTAGAATTCAGGTATAATAAAATTTAAAGTTCACTTCAAATGCAATCAATGTTTTTCAAGAAACACTTAATTTTGTGCTACGAATTGAGTTCAGTTACCTCAGAAAAAATGTTATTGATGCTATCAAGACGAAGAACAGCACCTCCTTGGCGACCTTGTTAATTATAGAATTTCTACTTATTGTTATGTGGAATGTAGTATTATCTATTTTTTTATACCTGAAGGAGGTAAATTATAATCATCACTTGTAGAGAATTCAAATGATTAATCAGAGTTTCAGTCCTTCTGTCACCGTAACTCATTTCATCCGCAACCATAAAGGGGAAAACATGTATGTGCAGCACTTGTTCTCTGTGTAAAAGAAATCAAAAAAAGTAAATTAATATACATCAGGGCTGTGTACGAGCTGTGTACGAGAACGCTGATCATAACGATGAGATGAAACGTATTTCAAACTCACTGAGTAATACTTCCATTTTCTACAGCAACTCAGAAATTTGTAGCCATCAAAGCCAAGACAAAATATTAAAAACTGAATTACCAAATTGCCGGTGCTTGTATATCAAATGTGCGTACTTCTATATGCAATATCGTCATAAAAAAATTAATTCGTTTCATCTTCAAAGTAAATTTAATGTGCATTTTTTCCTGCGCGTAGCACACTCAAGCAAAATCTATGTGTTTATCGGTGATTCTTTTTCGGATTTGTCTTTTTCGAAAATTCTGCATCAAATATATCCCACCAATGTTTTATGGTTTTTCAACCTAACATTCCTGCGTTGAGCAGATCTGAATTCATGAAGCGAATACGAGAGACATCGTGCCAGCAAATGATGATCATCCTCAAAAAACTTTACTTGATAACGTTCCAGCTTTGCGTGGTCATGTCCAAAAGGAAATTACAAAAAATGTTCTTTGTTTGTAGATGTATGAAAATCAGAAAAAAATATAAACGACATCGTCCATTACGGCAGAATTCACTTATTTCAGCTACAGCAGACAGTGATGCTTCAAAGTGAACGATGGAAGGCCAGCAAAGGGACCTCACGTCAGTCACCGACAAAACGCTTCTGAACAAAGGGTAATCCGTTATCCTATCTCATTGGAAGCCGGATTCCGATAGTGCGTGGCGACTTTAAACACGATGATCCTGAAGCCCCTGCTGATAAATCTGCGCTGATACGACAAATGAGCTTACCTTAATACCGCGCTATGACATCCACGCATGATGCTTTAGATAGCTGGAAATATATTTATTTTGCGCTATGTTATCCACGCATGGGGCTTTAGATAGCTGGAAATATACATATTTTGCGCTATATGATCCACGCATGGGGCTTTAGATGGCCTAAACTATATATATTTTTTTTTGCCTCGTGCAGCTCGCTCTACGCATCGCAGTTACTGGAGAAAATGGCAAAACAGGATTTCGTTTTTCCAGTTTATCAATTATCTTGCTCCAGTCTTTTCAGTCTTGCGCTGTTAATTTAGAATGCATCAACAATTTTTTCGTTGAGCAAAACGCAGGGGGATGTAATGTATGAAAAATTATTCATCATCAAAAAGAAATCATGAAACAGGAAAGCAATCCTCATTACGGTGACTGAAAAAATTTGTGATAGAACTTTTTCTGCCTCTAGATTATTCCCCAGCCTCAATTTGTGAGTTTGATTAAATAACTTCACCAGTGAAGAAGAACTTCATTGGCAAAGTTTTGAAAAATTCTTTTCCAAATTTACTCACAGAATATTAGTTGCTTGCTCATTAGTGCTAGTCCAAAACAAAACAAAAATTCCTGACCAGTAGATGACATTCTATTACAAAATCTGGTTTTGAGTTAAGAATGAATTAAGAACTATTAATAAGCGTATCGTTTAAATTTCATGTTACTTTTTGAAAAATAAAGCATCAAGTTGATTGATCAAACGAAGAAAACCAAAGAATTTATGTAATAAGTAAACTTATAAAAAATGAAAAATTAAGTTAAAAATTAAACAATAAATATAGAGAATCAAGTTGATAAACTGAATGTTGAAAAAATAAAATCAATTTATCAAATAATATAAAATGAAAGATCATGGTAATTTAATACAGCTTGATAAATAGACAATCAGTACAATAGATCAAACATTACTGCCAATGTAGTGTACACCCGACACCGGCTAGAGACTGTCGTGTCACACGAATGTGAATCGAGAACCTTTCGAGAAAAAGATGAGAACCTTTCAGTTCTGGATGATACAGTTTGAGTTTCTCAAACTCAATAAATTATCATTTGCATTTTTTCTTACCTAATTGATTCTGTGCTACATAGTAGACTGACTGTGTTTTTTACATGCTTATCGTTATTCCCCTCGTGTTATTCCTACACCCATATATTGATGTTATTCTTCCCATCACATTCTTGAGACTTCATTTTTGCCCCGAGAAAATTTTCAAATGTTCGTTTCCCTGCGCTGGCAAATATTCTCCAAACTACAAACCAATTAGATTGATCTTGATATAAGCCAAACAATGGTCGATAAAGAATGTCAGACGAACTCGATGATTATGTGAAGTCATTATTTGCATCGCATAGAATATTAGATTGGTAAAGCCATCTTGAGTAGTTTCGACTGATATAGTCAAGCTACCGAGCAGGTTCACTCTAACTTTGCAGCTAAAACATAGAGTGCTTCCCGCGCACGCCACTCTTCACACTGTCTCGTTTATTACGAGGAAGCAGAACGTATTGTTGAACCTCTGCCACCGACCAGTAATTTCGACCGCGTGGAAACTTTTTAAAACCATGAATGATCTACTAAGCATATACCCTGTAGTATATAATGAACACATCTAAAAATTAACGGGAAAGAATCAATATTTTACACAACGTATTCCTTCCCATGAAATTAGGAGACATGCTCAACAACATACAAAATCGAAAGCTGTTGTTGCGTTCTTTCAATTCTTGATCTTCAGCTGAATTTTCAGATAGGAATCTGCATTTCTAAAAGTTTTTTTAAACTTTTTATAATTCAGGTTTAAGAAATATTTCAAGCTTTTTGCCCTTTTAATGAATTAAAATTTGTCGCATTGACCTCTGCCAGAAAATAGTTAATTGTAACCCTAAACAAATTTATTAGTTTGTATTGATTACATACAACTCGTTCACATGAAAAATTACGCCCTCAAAATTAAGAAACCTTCAAATAAACGCAAAATGAACTCAAGAACTGATTCACAAGTTTTTTTATCAGTTGAATTCCCCTCACTATGACACCGCACATTTCTCACAGCCAAAGCTCAAACAGTCATGCCATCCAATCAGAAATGAATTAACTTTTAAAGCAGCACATTTGAATTGTAAATCCAGTCACACTTCACAAGATTTTCCTTCTGCGTAGATAAGTCAGCACAAAAGTATTGCAGTACATTGCGTTACAAGAATTTTGTGTTTCTCGCGTTTATGGTACATTTTTAAAGCAAGGTGGCTATTGCGAGGGGAATGCAGGTATAAAGGGGTATTTTAATTATACTTTAATTGCAATACTGTGGGAAGCAGATTAGTCTGCACTGAACATAGAAAAACAAGAGCTGCACAACGTATTTGTGAGGGTATTTCAATTTCACGGAGATATTTCGTTATTAAGGAGTTAATCTGAAAAAAAGCTTACCACACGGAAAACGACATATTTATGAATACAAAAATGTTTCATTCGAATTCTAACTTCGTTCAATAAACTCTGAGACATCCTATTAGCTCTGGTAGTTATTGGTTTTAAAAGAAATCGTATAACATATTCCGTTGCAACTCCAGTCTGTTGAAACCGGCGAGACGGGGTTTAAAGTTTCCAGAGCGTAGCATATTATTTATTCATTGCGTACTATATTTATCGCGTGCCATATATTTTCAAGAATTAGCGGCTCTAATTTTTCTTTGCTTAAACATGTTAATGCAATGGAAAAATGGAGAATAATCAATACTTATACGGCTCTACTGCTCCTTGAGCTCTGAGTGAAAGATTTTTGTGACTTGTAGTTTTGAGTGGTGATGGAGAAGCTGCGCGGGACTTGAGGCGAGTCAGGGAAATTTTTCGGGGTTCAAACAATACAATCCTGAATGAAAAAACTACTGCTTGCGCCCTTCAAACAAATAATAAATAAGGGCATGTTGAATAAAAAAATATAAATAATTATTGTCATGAGTGGTTTTTCTCGCATTTGCAACTGAAAGGTATTTCCTTTTGAGTAAATTACATCGTACATGCATTAAATGAAAGTCCCTTAATATTTGGGTTACATTCGTTAATACTTTCACTTCAAACAAAAAACTACTCATCATACTGCAACTTCACAGTCCATAGTTTCTGCTACCCTTTAGTTGCAAGTGAACATCACTGATGGGCCTGATTCAAATTGCCTCTCGTAAAAATGCATGTTGACTTGACATGCCACGGTGTACATCCAAGGCATCCCTCTGATTTGCTTCTTTTTTAGACGCTTGAGACGCCCGAGATGAGGGTGCCTAGTCAGCTTCATCATTGCTATTAGGCTCGGCTCACAATTGGGATAATGGTGGTTGCGATTACGTCAGGGATTATGAGATTTGAGCCGCCCAGACCAGCTCAAAACGCAACTTCAAGGGCCGGTGAATTGACGATGCTTTACGAGGTGCTATGCAGACAGTGGAATTCCCGTGCACCCTGGTCATCACTTTGATGTATAAGGATCATAAATTAAGCTTTTAAGTGCCTCCCTAAATCTTGATCGATCGTAGGGTCGGAGGACGGAACCAGCGAGCGGGCACAGCTTAGATCCTGCAGCGATGTCTTCATTGCAGGCTTCAAAATGCCGGTGTGCCTGAATCAATACGGCTCGGAGCCTGCGGTCCTGCACGAGGAATGGCTCGCCGAGGTAACGGAGTTGTCTCTTGCTGCACGATATCTTTAAAAAACGATAGCGTTTATTAAGCTTGAAGTTGTTGCTCGTGCGGTGAAACTTAAAGCAAAAAGTTTACAGGCATTTGAATGTAACTTGCAATTTTTAATGAATGTCATGCACAAAATATGCCCTGTTCGAAAAATTTTCAGCGTTCAGTTTTTCTCTTGAAACTGATTGGCTTCTAATTTTAAAATGTAGGGGGCAGAACATCATTTCAAGAATTCGAAATATGATGGACCTTGTGCAAAAGTATTGAATATGCGAAAATCAGTGGCTTTAATATTTTTCTATTTTTTTGGGGGGGGGGGGGGG
>JACJUY010001183.1:29538-43044 GCA_014220935.1 Platorchestia sp. MABIK | reverse complement strand
TCTGACAAACCCGGGTTCACACACGTAACAGAATACTAGCGGTCTGACAAACCCGGGTTCACACACGTTACAGAATACTAGCGGTCTGACATCCACAAAAATGAAGCCGCTGTCCTTCCATGGCCACGCGGCCTGTGATTCGATATTCATCTAACGTCACTTATCAATTTTTCTGGGTCCTCTTCGACACTTCTGTCGGAATGACAATAACTATAAATCGGAAAATCGGTCCATTGTTGCACTAGACACGACAGAATTCTGTCATCGAAAAGATCGCATGTGCTGCTGCCGAGGCTTGAAAACTACCTGATAGTTCAGGTTGCCTGAAGATTAAACGGTAGCCTACACCAAGGAGAAGATAAATTTATTTGAAATTGTAAATCGTTAAGATACTTGCAACGATCGATAGACCACTGCCATTGTCTTCTCTACAATGATCATCCCTCCTACAATGATCATCGTTCGTACAATGATCATCGTTCGTACAATAATCACCGTTCGTACAATGATCATCGTTCGTAAAATGATCATCGTTCGTACAATGATCATCGTTCATACATTGATCATCACTAGCACAAGGATCACCGTTCCTAAAATGATCATCGCTCCCTCATCGCTTGAATTCGATACTGCCCATACCCACCCCAGCACTCGTAATGCGATATCTAAAACCAATCGCTTGATTATACATGTTGGTGCCAGTCGAGCGACTCCACATACGTAGACGAGCATCTGCACTGTGGAACATAAAACAAAGCTTCGCATGTGACTATATTTACCGCGTAGGTTTTGAGCGAGATGAGTGGCGAGAACATTGAACAGACCCCATGCAAAATTGTGAACGTTGTTTTCAGTCTCTAGTGTAAATTTATGTCATTTTTATTACTCTATGAAGGAAGATTTTCACGAATTCTTTATGTTATAGACGACAGCCAATCGCAAGAAGAGCCAAAACTCTCATAGCATCAGCAAAAGGATTGAATTTTATATTACAAAAGCCATTAGCTTTGCAGTGGATCAAGACTTGAAAAGTGTCGACTTGAGCAAATTGAATTAGATGTAAAACTGCACTACCATTTCCCATGCATCCGTTTGGGTAAGTAACGCAAATGAAAACATTCTATGATGAATGCAGCACCAAAATTTGAAATTTTATATGTTCAATTAAATTTTCTTCATCGAGATCAAGATCAGAAACCAACTCGTGTACACATGAGCCTGAGTGATGATTTTACCCTGAAACTTTAGAATGGTGAAGTAGAGACATAGGGCATTGCACCACTCGATATCTCAACGTGCAGAAAGGCTTTGAAGACTATAAAATTTTCATGCGGTGATCAGAGGGAAACAAATGGATTCAGCTAAATCAATTAGCTAGAAAAAGCAATTGAATTAATTGATTAATTCCGAACGATACATTAGCATGAAATAAAAAATGAAATAGTTCATCCAGTTAAATATAGGAAAGAAAATGAAAGATATTCAAACAAAGCTTCAGGGATATTTACAGCCAGTTTAACTCATAAATTTGAGCCTATCAAAATTGTTTACAAAGGTAATCATTTTTATTGAAGGCAATATGAAGAGCATTTTATGTTGAGAATATTACACGGTAAATCGCAATAATTCTAACATGTTTCGCTCCATAACTGTTCAATTTTCTCAAACTGTTCGTTGTATTACCTGACGAACTGTTAAAACAATTCAAACAATTAATGACGAATAAAATTTCAGAGTTTTTGGGTGTAATGGGAAATTCCGTTACCGAATACCACCATAAAAATGTTTCTCAAAGTACTCTTATAACAACCACCCGCTGTGTCGACATCGTCGCAATTGACTCTCAGCGCTCGAGAGCGGCGTGAAGTCTGTGCATGGAAGCGAAATGATTAATGCAATTGGCTCCTCTCCTGCCCTCGTAAGTCATGAAATAAGTGCGCATAGCACGAGATCTGTGCCCAAACTGCGCCCGATAACCATCCTCTCCAAACGAGCCCGGCGAAACAGCGTCTATGATGGTCGATAAAATCCCATACTTTGCAACCTGCGAGTTGATGTCTGAAGTTCTTTATTCTCCCCACGTCTAGCAATTGTACGCTTCACGTAGAAAGGGAATTATTGCTGCAATATTTGATGTCTAAAGATCTTTGTTCTTCCCACGTCTAGCAATTGCATGTTTCACTTAGAAAGGGCATTATAACTGCAATATGTAGATGATGTCTAAAGTTCTTTATACTTTTGACCTCCAGCAACTGCACGTTCCAATTGGAAAGGATATTATTGCTGCAATACACGATGTCTAAAGTTCTTTATTATGCCAACCACCTTTAGCAATTGCACGTTACTCATGAAAAGGGCATTATTGCTACAAAATACCATTGTTTTTTTGTACACCCAACAATGTTCTGTCAACGGTGACTTTTTTCATTTGATTACCGTGGTTTATATTACACTTTACATCAAGCTATATTACAAAAGTATGTATAATCACTTTTTTTCGTTCAACATAAGTTTTATTGAAAGTTTACTTTACTGGATATTTTTAAGTCAAACTTAGCAGACACTGAAAGAAATGAAAAAAAAATCATGAGCCTCTGTGTTATTACTTTAAGATCCAAGCGAAAGAAAACGTCGTAACTCATGATGTAAACATATCATCCAGGCATTATATTTTACTGTACATTGCTAACGTAACTTTCAGAGCTCAGTTTACAATCCTACCACAGAAATAAACATTGATTTTTTTCAATATTCTGCTGCAGTTTTCGCATCCCTTACAGTAAAATAATCCTTTCGAATTTAAGGTACCAAAGCCTATAACAAGTAACTGAGTTCAAATATCACAAGAATGACTCGAAGAAAACAATGAAGTTTTCTTTTTGTGAAGTCCTCGTAGACTAACCCTTCAATCCCGGGATTGACACGCAATCTTGGCGAGGATTTAGAAATTCACAATTGAAGTCCGTGCAACTCGGACGTTTTCAAAACATGAAAATATTGAGTTTAAAAAGCATTTCCCTATAAAATTCAGAACAAATATTTTCAAAACCTGTAGCCTTTTAAGTCGATATCGATAGACATCACACGTTAATCAGAAAAGGTATTTCTTTCTGTATGTGAATGATTTGTAATTTTTGTTTTTCAAAATCGCTTCATTTGACAATTGTTTTGATATTCAAATTATGAATTTAAGGATTTATTTTAACGCACATTCAATTCTAAACTCTTCTCCTAGCCAAGCTGGGACAGTGAATTTAGAAGCGAAAAATTGTGGAACAAGAGAATTGTGTAAGAAATTTAGAAGCGAAGAATTGTGCAAGTTGAGAATTGTGTAAGAAATTTAGAAGCGAAAAATTGTGGAAGAAGAGAATTGTGCAAGAAATTTAGAAGCGAAGAATTGTGCAAGTTGAGAATTGTGCAAGAAATTTAGAAGCGAAGAATTGTGTGAGTTGAGAATTGTACAATAAATTTGGAAGCTGAGAACTGTGCTAGCATTTATTAAGCATGTAAGATCAAGACAATTCTTAACGAGCTAATCCCCCACAGATTGGATAACTGCATGTATATCGTTTAGGGGCTCTGTCTGTTCAACGCTATGAGAATTTTGAAGGTAAAGAGTGAACCAGAATTCCCAGTATTTTGAAAATGATAAACGCAGAAGAAATTAAACAGACGCAGATGTATCATCTTTATATGTATGAAAAAATTGTATATTTATAGGTAAAATTTTATTTTGCTACTTTTTATCGATGTATTTACAGTTGAAAATCCTGCTTTATCGTCATAACTGCTGTCCGTAAGAAGCTTTAGTTTTTTTGTCAGAGGTGTCTTGCATTGAGCTTCTGAAAGCAGCGAGAAAAAAGCAGGTGCCACTTTAACGGCTTCATTGAACATGAGTTACCGGTCAATATTTAGTTTCTCATTAACGATAACACTGATCACATTTTAGCCCCTGATGTTTACATTCTCATTGACGGCCGCATGAAAAAATTTTATCAACTAATATTCACCTTCTGATTAACAGACACAATTAATATATTTCAGCTACTGTTGTTAACCTTATCAATTAACGGCCTCAATGAAAATATTTCAGAAATTACTATTTACCTTCTCAATAACGCTCTCAATAAATAAATTTTTAGCCACTGATATTTGCTTTCTCATTCAAGTTAAGAAATATTTATTCATAATCCTGCTTACTGTTTCTCCAATCTCAGTATTTTCTCTCAGTCGACATCAAACTTGGATTTTTTCAAAGATCGCGTATCCAACTTTAATTTCTTGTTCAATTCATTCGGTGACCTAAAAAGAGCAATAATACTGTGGAAAAGGCAGTCAAAAATTGTATTGGAAGAAGACTTAGGTATTGCGTATAGTTCTAGTGCGTCTATATCATTGTTCCACAATTCATTTAAACTGTAGAAAATCACCGTATTGCACTGAAAATATATCGTACTAAACTAGCGAGAGATTGACTTCCATTTTGTTACCTACTTAATTCATCTGGTGCTGGAACGAACCGATCGCATGTGTAGTCGTTACCCTAATTTTAACAACACGCCTAAAGCGTGAGCAAGCTAGGGTCAAAATTTTACGTCTACAATCGGTTGATAACAAAATGATTTTTTTTTCGCATAATATATAAACATCAATCAGGCGATGAAAAAGCTACGAGCTGGTCATGTGCTCGGCGATTTCAGAATTAGGTACGTCGAGTTTTTAGCTTTTCATTTTGTGAGACGTCAAATTTTGACGCGCTGAATCTGTTTTCTCAAAAATATGGCATGCATGGATCTTGTGACGGGATGCTGAAAGCAATCTTAGAATCTCAAGCAAGTTGTATTCACGGAGCTTTCTCGTTCAGTGGGGGAAAATTTACCTTGAATTCGCAAGAAGTAAAACTTTAACATGGTGAAGGCGATAAATTTGTTGAAAATTGCTCACAAGGAGAGTATCCCAAAATTATTCTATAAATAAAGACATGGTAAGTACGTTAATTACGTCAGAGAAAATACCACTTCTTTTCGATATAAAATACCAAACGGAAAGGCTACAAACGATTTCATTGTGACGCTCCCTTGCGGAACAAACTAATTAGAACAGCAACGCAATATTGCCTAGAGCATTCAGAGAAATTGGAGTCACGACTTATACACGAAATGCACACTTGACGCTCTAGGTTGCTGGTAGGTGAAGTTCTTGTACGTAAATCTTTTTGCAAAGCCTTCTTGAGCTTTAGCTTTAAACCTAACTTCAGTAGTTAATAGTTATTCAAACAATTAATATTTTTCTGTGACACCAATGATATTTGTTTTCGTCATTCGTATTTTCACAACTTTATTTGTGACACACAAGCTGCAAATCAAACTCTCTAATTTCGAAATGTTGAAGTTGGTGCAAAAGTTGGACCTCGAGCTATAATTTCCAAATTCTAGCGTTGGCGTAAATGTTGCTGACCGAATTATTATTTCTGAAAACTCATAATAACGTGCAAGTTCCAGATCAAATCATTATTTGCGAATGTTGATATTAGCGCGCAAGTTTCAGATCAAACTCTCGCTCCCAACACCTGCGTCTCGCCGAGGACAGCGGACGAGAGCGTAGAATAATTTCAGACGCTGCTTCATTCACCAGCTTGTCCCATTAATTAGGATTTTGAAATAAAAGTTTCGCCAGCAACATACTCATCCCTTATTCATGAGACTCCTTCGGAAATTGTTTTGAAGATTATGTTGACACATGATCCGGAATAGCAGGCACGGTTAATGAACATGAATAACAGTGATGAAATGCATTGTTCAATAACTGGTGAAAGGAGCTGTTTTGCTTACGTTTGTCTCGAACGAGCTGAAGCGAAAAAAATTCGATGCTTTAGTAGTCTCATGACCTCCGTCGTTCGGCGAAGCGAAAACAAAAATGTGATGGAAGATTAGGCGAGGATTTCCTTTTATTCGGATACCATTTTCACTCTGGACGAAATTTAGTTTGAAGTGAAGTTAACAGTGAGAAATTGTCCCATTTTAACGACCCTATAATATTAGCATTATAGTACGGAAAACTTAAAATTTTAAGAACAAAAATTGTTTAATTTGAGCATGAAAAATAAGGCAAATTACCGGCATTAATTTGAAACACATTGAACACAGCTAGAACGCTTGAAACTTAAATTTTTTTCCGTCTTACTGTGACTCATAACTCTGCCAATGTCAAAGACACAGCAAAAAGGAGAAGTAACGGTTGAGTAGAACTCCGAACTGCTCTACAAATCATCTGGCTCAGCTACTCTCAAACAAAGACTATGACGGAATATCGAATTTCTCTGAGGTTAGAGTTCTTTACTCATGGCTAAGACACATACTTGTTATTGAATGATGAATACATGTGTGAAACCATAAATATGGTACAATAAGTAATGGGGACCTAGACATAAGATGACAGAATAAAGTTGATCTGGAATGAACGGTTTGTTTGTGACAAGGAATCTACAACAGTGAAATTTTGTGCTCGAAAGTAAGTGAAAGATTGATTTTAATAAAAAAAAAAAGAAAAAAAAAAAAACTTCTCAGAAAGAGTAAATTCAATTATTGGACTTACCAACATCACTACACGTTCTTTCTTATGTTTCGTTTGTATAAATTATACGCATATTTTGTATATACTTCGACCATCTCAAGATTGCTGATTGTAGCTCTAATTTCCCTGTAGTATAATCTATTGGTTTCAATTTAGATGTAGTGCACAATTTTCTTTTTACTTGGATGCAATAAATATTGCGCAGGAGAAAAAAATAGTTATCACCTTGCGACTCCCCATCGGTGTTCTTTCATACACACAAGAAATAGAGAGAAATCAAACCACCCCCGGCTGCTCTCTCAGGTGATAAGGCAAAGCGAGGAAAGTGTTTTCAGATTAAATCTGTATAAATTAAAATGAAATCATAGTTATACACATTCAATATCATTGGTGCTGGCCTATAACTATTTCGTAATCATCTTTGAACAAAGTGTTATTCAAGATGTTTTGACTTACAACTTGGATAAGCGAACTCGTCAGTTAAATGAATCGCAATAGCATGCTAAAACATTTTAAAATTATATGATGCTCATAGAATACCGTTTTTGAAGCGTTGATGAGAGCACCAATCAAACTTTGAAAAACGAATAAATTTTCACTCGGTGTGTGCCCACGTGTGTAAATTTAATACTAAACTCACCCACAAATGCTAGCTATTGCCTTTGAAAAACAGTGCCTCGTTTTGAAAAACGGAAGGATCAAGAGATCTTAGATGATCAACAACCCTTAATTGCTGTAAAAAAGATACTGATCAAAGACATGAACCAAAACGAAGAAACTCGCAGTTGAGGCCAAACGAGCAAGTTTTAGAACAAGATCAGGACTTGACCACCAATTAGTGGTTAGAAAATAATCGTAGCGTCTAAATTGAGATGTACAAACAACGACAAGATGCTTTATTACATTTTCAAAACAGTATTAGAAGTTAATATTACAGAATGTGACTATATTTGCGACGCTATCACGTCAATTTAAATCCAAACTCCTGCAGGTATTTCGGGTGATGTTCTCGAACGTCGTTCAGAAATCTTGACGAACTGTAAAAAGTTGTTTAATTGGACGTGATCGCTCAGATGTAGTTAATATTTAATCTAAGAAACAAATAGTAATAATGGTTGAGACCAACGACAATCTTTAACCTAACTAATTGGGCTGCTTGAAACCAACACCTGTTTGATGTCGATTAAACATGGTTAGTAAATATCATTTTGGAGTATACAGTACGTAATGATGAGTACGACAGCGTATTTTTAGCTCGAGATCCTTCCTAGGTTTTCTTCAATCTCAAGCTCCAATTGAAATCCAAGTTGCATACTGGTTAGAGACGTCGCTTGATGAAATTAATTCGTGATAAGCTGCTGCGTTGTGCCGTCGAATGATTTAATCGCTTTGAAGAGCATCTTTTTTGAGAAGGAAGATGTGATCGGGATAAGATTAGATTTCTATACGTTCCTAAAGAGCCCTTCAATGCCAACAGGACCCTAATCTGCTCATGTAAATTTGAGCAATGGAAGATGTCACGGCGGGAGCTTGAAACTCCTTCATCAGTTTATAATTTAGGGCACGTCTAGATGATAGCTTGATATCGGAACAACGAATACTCTGGGTTCCAGTAAGAAGACGTATACTTGAGCAATGAAAAAATAAATAAAATCCACTTATCCACCGCAATATGCAACATCACAATTAAATAAGGCAATCCAAAAAACAGGAGGAAACAAACTTCTCAAATCTACTCCGCCATAAGAGCACTGTTTCATTGTGTATTGGCTCCTGTGCTCCTAGCACGCGTTCACCTCTGAAGTTACGCAGGTGACCAAATGGTGTTTATAGGTTCACTGAGGATCATATTTAGATTTGAGAATATAACTTACAAAGTGTTTGAAAAAATCAGAGTCATTCTCTTCAAGTAATTTTTTTCAGAACTTTCTCTAGTTTAATTCCAGTGCTTGAATTTTCGGGTACAGAATTATATTTTCACTTTCCCACACAGACATAGTCGAACCAATTCTTACAATGAGGTGGTAAAACGATGACGATATGAGTCCTAGAAGCTGCAAAGAATAGAAGGTTCTCCATCATAACTGGCTGATCCTAACTCGTGAAGAACTCATATTTTACAGGATTATCATTTTGCAGCTCGTCGAGTACCGTTGCCTGGCATTTAATTGCAGGCAAGACCTCTGGACCTAAGGCAAGGGAGCTCGGAATTTTTTCGCAGCCAAGAATTCGAGATGCGCGAAGACAATAAATGAAGGCCGCACATCCCTCCTTCAGCAGCAAGTCCGCCGGCCTTGGGATGTCTTTATTGAAAAACTCCTCTGCGCACGTCTTCAAATTCATCTAAGAAATGGGCTTCATTAATTTCCGAGGGGCAGGATTTCCGAACAATTTAAGTCATCGTAGTGGGGGAGCTCATGGAGTTTGTTCTCTTAAGTGGATGTGGTCAAGCTACGTACAAAATATAAGTGGATATGGGGCAATCCTGCTTTGCTGCATCGTGCTCAGAAATAACTTTTTAGCTTAAAATAAATAATGATAATAATGGCGTTGACGAACGAAGAATTACCAAAGTAATTTTAGCGTTTTATAGCCCAATTTTTCTACACATAATTTCTATCTTCTGCGGCATTTAGAGCATTTGAAAATTAACCGGGACGTTCGGGAGCATAAGCACCCAAGCAAGATTGCCTTTACATTTCAGGGCTGAACTCTTCAAATATCATTGGTGAGAATTTTTATTCAATGCTGAGAATTTTTCCACTTTTGAACCTGCAATTTACGCTGCTCTGTCTCTGATGAAAGACAGCGCACTCAAAGCGAACTCGACAGCAAACGATGAGTCCGTCATTTTGACTTCGTTTTCTAGACTGAATTGCAACTAAGTCTTTTTGTTCACACTTCAAAGAACTTTCAAAGAAGGCATCAACGTCTTCCAGAGCTCGAAGTGTCGCTTGAGAGAGGTGCATTGGAATCGTAGATAAGGATTTGGTTCAGATTTTTTTCGCAGGGCCTACACATCTCGCGTCAGGATACGCATCGAGAGAGCGCAGTGCTGGGAGAATCCACTACACAGTCTCTATTGATGGAGCGAGCATTGTGATACGTGAACAATTTTGCATTAGATTCAAACGGGAAAGTTCAGTGAAACACCTTTCGAATATTCATACTGAAACTGAGCCATAACTTGGAGTGTCAGAATAGTTATATACAACTATGGAAACGTATTTAATGGCAGTTCCGTTCACGCACGTGACCAACCCGCAGTGTGGGTAATTCATTTCACAAGCTGTGAACCTTGTGTCCAAATTCACAAGCTAACCCAAAATGTTCATTCCATGAACTTTTTAGAGATTTAACTGCTCTTTTCTGTTGCAGGCCTGCCATGATGTTTGTAACATCGAGCTCCTGTACTAAGAACTAACTTCGCAACAATGTCTATAGAGGAAAAAGTGAGAACTGCGAGTGATTTTAATTTAAAGAATTTTCAATGAAAACAAAAAATTATAGCACGACTGGAATCTCAACAGTGGAGCCTACACATTCGTAGAACTAAAAAGCTCATTTCTCAGATTACGGCGAGAAGTCTTGTTGTATCAATTCCCAAATTTCCTCTTTCAGGAAAAATTTTCATTTACTGGCCCAGGCTGAAAATAAGTTAAAATACATACATTCTTAGGCAAAGTTGCAAGTAGGATGGACGAATGTGTGAGACTGCTCGTGGGATTCCAGACAAGATTTTGAAGCAAAAACTTTATTGGAGTTGTCAAATGTATTCTTTGTGAGATTGTCTTTATTTAATCCATTTGCCAAAAAAATTTTGTAATTGATGAATCAGTCTGAGACCACACGAAGGTGAGATCTTCAATTATATAAGGGTTGTAACATATCGAAAAATTTCTGATCATTAATACTTGAACGGAAAATAAACCTATTAGTGTGTCAAATTTGACGCAAAAAAAAATTATATGATGATAATTCAAAATTTCTCATGGGATTGGACACCACTGCCAGGATGATGAATTATTCATTTTTAGTTTGAAGCAATCATGTGTGTACTAACATAACTCATCTCAGTCATATCACTGAAAACAACACAATTAAACGAAGTAAACATTTTGATTCCCCTAATATCGCGAAATTAATATTTACTTTCTTTCGCACAGGATTCTTTTGATTGAAATTCATTTCTCCGGTCAGTGTCGGTATCCTAGTTACCAGCCTGCAATATATAGAGGCCTCGCACGCAGTTACTCGCTTCACCTTTTCTTTGCTACACAAAAGCCGAGCAAAAGCTGGTGCAGAAACTCTTCCCTGGAGGCGGTGTGATCAGATTTACGACAATGGTTATTCTTTACGGCAAAGGCAAGCTAGCCCGTAATTTACTGTGAGGAGATATTCCTTATTTACAACGGCAAGAAAGTCCCATAAAAATAGCAGGACCTCCAATGTGCACGAAATTATTACACGAATACTGACTAGTGAAAGCCAGGTCACTGAAATGTATAGAATTCAATTTGGTTCAGAATTCGGTCGTAAAATTTTGGTTATAATTCATGTTCGAAGGTTCGGAATGCAGTTGATCGATGTTTTTTTCTTAAGGCATGAATTGATTGAAATATCATTCCCTGGAACAGCTCAACCGCACCGCAGTACATACATTTATCGTACCACGTGCGTTGACTATCCACGATTTCAAGTAAGATCGTATAAGAAATGACTTTTTGATCTTCGTCAACACACAAAATTTTGAAATTCTTCAAAAAATTTCATACATTTCTCGTGCATTTAAATTGTAGTAAATGATAACATGCACATAGCATTTATATTTTATTAGAGATGTTGAGTGTAATTACTTATATGCAAGAAAATGATGAATGAAACAAACATGCTCGCTGAAAAATTCATTTACTATCATACCATGGCTAAAATATTAATGGTGTAACGTTTTAAAAATCTTACATTATATTTACTTACTCATGTAAAAATAGCATGAAAGTATTAAACCATGGCATTTTCAAAAATTCAGAGATAGCGATATTTTAATTGTATATGGTACTCACTGCCGCTTCTTAATCATTTGAGATGAAATTCCTACACCGACGTGCTAGAACATAACTCAACATTTCTCTATCTAGACATAGATTTCATAATTCTGTGCCCGATGCAGTTCATTATAAAACAAATTCATCATTTGCAGCAGCAATTGGGACTGCTTACGCTGTGAACATCGCGGAAGCTTCAGTAAAAGCCCTTTTACCCAAAAGCCCTTTTACCCAATTGCCCGCAGGAATCTGCGCCCCTGGGAAATCATATGGAAGTCTAATTCCTGAACTAGAAGACCCAGGGTAATAATGGGTAGCAGTGTAACATTGGCCCCGGGACAGCACCTGCAAAAGAAATTGCAAAAGAAAAATCTTTAAGTTGGGTGGCACTTTCGGACATTTTGTTCGCCGGGCTAAAACTATGTGCGCGGTTTTTCCTATTTGCTGGGCCGCCGTCACACGGAGACCAAATGGTATCGTTTCGTCATAATCGTCTACAGTGAGCGGTACCATTTGGCCTCCGTGTGATCGTCGCCTGTTCAATCGCAATTTGTAGTTAAGTTGAATAAGTTTGTTCTGAGTTACAAGAAGCATGACAATATACTGATAAAAAAAGGTTTTGGTCGTTAGTGAGTGTCATTTTGTGATAGTAAGAAAATCAATTTTTGAACGAGGCATTCCTTCGTTTTTAAAATCCCCTCCGCTTAGGTTCAAAACTTGTTTGATGCGGATAAAACTTACCCACGAATTGGTCACTGCCTGACATAAATACGGAATGAGATTGCAAGCACCTCAGAACAGCTGCCAACTGATTTGCGTGGTACTAAAAATAAGTTTGCTTCCAATATTCTCGGTAATTTTTGTGTACAATTCTGCAGAAGAATTTCAAGACTTGTAAAATCATTTTGTAATAAATATCGTGTAACTGGATATCTTGAGCTGCCGCAACCTACATCATAATTCGAATTCCCGTCGATAGCAACGCAAAATGCACTTCATCCGAATTTCTTAAGGCTAGAATGCATTACGCCAAAATTTGCTGAATCACTTGTTCTGGATTCCATTATTCTTTCACATGCCAGATTTACAAGATGGTTATGTTCGGTAAAATATTTTCGGGCCCCGTTCTCGCAAGGATGGTTCAATCTTTCTCGCAGAAAACGTCTCTGCGCGAATCCCCGATATCTTGGGACGATAGTTGCTTGAATTTATCATCGGCCAGAGTCTGATAAATATGGCACCTCAATACTAGGCAATGCTCCCGCCAAAATAAATAATGACCTTCCTAATACGACAGCCTTACAACTGGAGCTCCATCTCGGGTTGAAATCTGCCCGAGACAGCTGATCGACGGCCAAAATTGGGTGCTGAATTCGCCTCGGCTACATCTCTTGCTTAAATTTTCGCAAACTTTTTCTTTTGAAGTCAAATTGCATTTTAAGTGTAGTGTTTGACATTGTTTTGCATCTTTTCTTCAGAGCGAATAACTGTAAGGCATTTAGTCGGATTGTGCGCACAAGAGAAAGGCCTAAGCAAAGTTTGTGTACCGTGGGCTTAAATCAAAATTAGAAGTTGTTAGTTAAAGTCAGAGCTTACATGACTACAGAAATTGAATGAGAGGAAAAGCAAATTATAAGCGAAAGATACAACACTTTTATCACGGGCATTTTGTTGCTAACAATCGTCCATTGGCTCAACAATCTCACAATCACTGGTAGAGGTTAGAGCGAGTTTTTTAAAGGGGAGTGAGTGAAAAGTTCATTGATCAATAAATTGAAAAAAGCTGTTTCAAAAAGCTATACTGTGGACAAATAACCGTGTGTGTTGAACCTGAGCTTAAATTTTTATTTGTATACTCGATGGCTTTACCGCGCGTTAAACCCATGAC